>JAJJMJ010022432.1:178852-188994 GCA_022059055.1 Vitis cinerea | reverse complement strand
TTTTTTTTTTCACTAAAATTAGGAAGAAAAAATGTTTAGTAATCTTATTATATCTCGTAGCATGTTGATGTGGTACTCTTACCCATTTATATTATATTATCGAAAAAAAAATTCATTTAAATTTAAAATTGTTTACTAATAAAGAAATAAATTTGAGTTCCTATTCTTAATGAAAAACTAACTTACTCTTTTATTTATTTTTACATTCCACTAATCCCCATTGAGATTATGGAACATGAATGGTTGTTTATATATACCACATTAGCATATGCTGACTTGATTCAAGATGGACATGAATATTTGATCTAAATTAACTAGATTATCCAATACCAAATATAATTTCTTTCCTTCTTAAGTAATGTAAGAATTAATTTTTCCCATATATACTTAGAATTCAGTCACCATTTCCTTCTTATTCACTCTCTTGGGTTCTTGATCACTTTTCTCTAGTGGCTACCATCATCAAGATTCTTAACAAGAGAAACAAGCTTCTACACACCTTCAATAATGGACCAGTGATTTACCACTACAAGTCTTCCCATCAAAGGAAGAACACATTCCCACTTCAACAGCATTTTCAATTTGAATTTTCCTTTTATTCATGTTGCTGTATTCTCATGATGGCATAGATATCAAAAACTTTTCAGGATCTAAAGAATAGTAGCCATAGGGAAGTGCTTATCTAGATTTGAATATTCCCAGATCTAATCCTTTCAATGAAGACAAGTGTCAAATGAGCTGAATTTGAATGAGGAAATGATTTTGGCATATTAGCATTAATGTGAACTATAAGAAGCTGTTGCAGTTACTGTCCAGAATATGCAAATGGAGATGGAGACAGCACATGGAAGAGCCCTACATGAAGACGTATTATCCTATGAGTTACAAAGTCTTTGATGTTAAGTGTAGTGATAGAATGAATGAGAATATGATATTTTGTCTTGAACATTTGAATATTTTCCTGATTTTTTTTAAAATGAACTTTCAATCTAAATTTGGATTTTAGCTCCCATATATCATATCAGAAGATTTTTGTTGGGCAATATGGAAAATTCATATCAGACTAATTCAATAAGGTTGCTAATCATGGCTACAGTGATCGTATTAATTTCTTTTCATCATATAATTACATTGAAGCAAATTGGGTAAATTTTCTTGTGATTTTACATATTTCCCTTCATGACTAAATTAAAAAAAAAAAACTATATAAAATACGTTGGAAAATGTGGATGATCACCACCTATCTTTAATTAATCTGCCCTTAATTCCAATTTTTCTAATGTTATCCTTAGTATGTCCTTCTCTTTCATTATAATTTGTAAGTGACTATTTATTTTAAAAGTTATATGAGTTGAAGAGAATTTTTGTCATCTTTTAACCGGTGTGCCACACACACATACACACGCATTGTGTGTTGTAAGGTTGCAACTTGGATGGGTTGATCGGGTTGATGAGTAACCCGAGCCCAACTTGATTAAAAAAATAAACTCGAGTTCAATCCAACCTGAACTCTAACTTGAGGTACTCAACTCAAGCCCAATTCAACCTTATTTTTCTAAGTTCGGGTTGTTCAAGTTAGACTCGTGTTAGTTGGATTAAACTCAGGTTTATTGGGTTAGATTCATATTGATCAAGTTGAATTCAAACCGGTTAGGTTGCATAATGCAAAATTCATCTATAATATTTTTTTAAAACGAACTTTCTATATTTATATAAAAATTTAAATAGTAAATATGACAGAATTTCAAGATAGCAACAAAAGAATAAATATAAATTTATATATTTTTCTAAAAGAAATGAAAAAGATATAATATAATGTATTTTGATATTTATTTTTCTTAAAAATAGAAAAAAATAAATAATATTATATAAGATAATATACATTATAAAAATATTAAATCGGGTTTGGGTTAAATTCGGGTTATTCAAACCTTAAATCGAACTCAACCCAAATTGAGTTTGGGTTGAAAAAACTAACCCAAGCCCAACCCAAGTATTGAAAATCATTGTCCAAGTCTTCGGGTTAGGTTAGAGTTAACTCGCCTAAGTTGAACCTCTAGTGTGTTATATTATAGAGAAAAAAATTGAATATTTGGTATTGACTTAAATTTATGAAATTGAAATAAATGCAAGATTATTGTAGGATAAAATAAGAAATTTAAAATACTTTAATATAGAAAAGTTTAAAGCAAATATGGATTAATCTATATAAAGTAAAAAATCTAAAACATTTGGCTATCCACCTTATTCTAAAAGACAAATATGAATTATTTAGTATCAACTTTAATTTTCATATAGGGTAATGATTCCTTGCAACGGTCTCATGAGTTTTATATCTTCTAACTTGATTGATCCAAATCATATGCCATTTTAACTAATAGATTGAGATTTAAAAAAAAAAATTTATATACGAGTTGACCTCAACATAAATAGCTTGGATTGTAAATTATAAAAATTAAAACATCTTTTTTTTATTAGATTGTGACTAAATAAATCTTATCTAAGTGTTGATATTATAATATAATTATGCGATCGATCGATTATTAATATTATATTATAATATCAATTATCTAATAAATCATTAAGATCATAATACTTTTTTTCTATCAATTCACAACATTGATCGATACTTTGGTATGTTCTATACCATAGGAATATAACTCACCATATTTTCCTATTAAAAGTGAAAAATAATACCATGTATAATTTCCTTCCTCCTATAATATATTAAGTTTTTTCTTTATCCTATATAAACTTGACTGAATCGTCATTTGCTTCTCAACCATTCTCTTCTCTCTCTTCTCTCTCTTCTTCTCCCCCCTTATAAACTTGACTTCAATCACCATTTGCTTCTCTCTTTCTTTCTCTCTCTCTCAAAATTCTCTTTGATATTCTTTGTTCTCAACTCAAAACAAAGAATGATCTTAACAAGAGACAAGTTTTTACGTAACTTTGATATTGGATCAATGATTTACCATAAGAGATCTTCCCATCGTATTGACATGGAAGAATTTCATTACAATAATGACGCAAACCATAAGGGTGCATCATTATTTTGAATTGGGTTGTTTATCATATTGTTGCTGATTTCTCTTGACAATCCTGAAGTGTTTCCATCATTATATATAAAGTAGAAGAGATCGAAGGTCATTGAGTCTGATGTAAATGATGGAGATGCAAATAAAGATATACATAGTGCATGGAAGAACCCCCAAATGCCAATTGAGATCGAATAATTTATTTCAAGTCCTTAATGTATAGTCTAAGTGAGGGAGAAATGAGAATATGATTATTTACTTTATTTATTTTTTGGGAGTGTGGATATTTTTCTAGTATTTTTGGTTCAATATTTGCTTTTCTTCGTAATTCAACATAATTCTTGTAACAATCTCCCAATTTGATCACGTTAAGCTCTTTATTTTCTTGTTCACATCAGCACATGGAAGAAAATTTTCAGATTGAATAAAATTTCTTAGAATTTATATTCATATTTCCCATTGCAACATAATTTCTAACTATATATTTTCTCATTTCTTTATTGTATGATCCCAATAAAGTCCTAGGATTCCAGCATTGAAATGGATTAAAAATGGATTACTTTTTAAGTTAAAACATCAAAGAGTTTATGTTTATAAATTTGAGATTATTTCATTCTTTTTAATCAAATAATTCCAGCATTGAGATTATTTTTAACCTATAACAAATAATAAAAAAAAACATTTTTCAACAAAATAAGTTATAAAAATTATAATATTTATTTATTTTTAATATAACTAAAATTTTAAAAAATTAAATGGGACTGGATGGGAATGTATGGCCCCATTTAAAATTTTTATTAGGGTATGAATGAAAATTAATTTATATTAATGGAACAAGATTAGGATGAGAATCAATTGGTGTGAAAATTAATCACTCCATTGTATTCTAAAAAAAAGGATAATTAATATTGAATTAAATTTATTAAATTGAAGCAAATGCAGGATTATTGTAAGATAATAGTGAAAAGTTTAAAGCAAATATGGATTAATCAATATAAAGGAAAAAATCTAAAATATTTGATATCCACCTTAATCTAGAAAAGAAATATAAATTATTTGGTATTAACATTAATTTTCATTTATAGTTATTGCCTACAAGGGTAATGATTCCCTGCAATGGTCTCATGAGTGGTATATCTTCTACCATAAGATTATTGTGAACACGTTTTTACACAAATTTGGTATTGGATCAGTGATTTACCATAAGATATCTTCCTAACATATTGACATGGAAGAATTTCATAATAATATGGTGCAAACCATGGGGAGACATCATCCTTCTGAATGGGGTTTCCGATCATATTATTGTTGATTTCTCTTATTGATCCGGAAGTATTCCTATCATCATAAAGCATAAGAGAGCAAAGATCATTGAGTCTCTAATCCAAAAGATGGAGATGTAAATAAAGATGTCTATAGTGCATGGAGAAACGAGAAAATTTTTAAATTGGATAAAATTTCTTAGAATTTACATTCTTATTTCCCATTCCAACTTGATTTTTAACTACACATTTTCTCTTTTCCTCGTTTTATGATCCCAATTATAAAGCCTTAGATTTCCATCACTGAATTTCATACTACAAAGGATAAATATGCACTCACCTCATATATCAGCAAAAAGGAATATCAATGTACTTCAATGAAAAATTAACACTTCTGTTGAAGTCATAACATATGGAGTTTACTGGTGATTGATGATTTGGAAAGTGATTGCCACTGTATGGTTCATACGATAATAAGGGTGAGGCTTTTCCGATATTCACATTGCTCAATCATCTCCTCAATGGAATTAGTTTGGAATTAAAATAAACAAGTTATAGGTGAGTTTGGGAATTTTTTATTTTGAACTTAGAAGGAATTCGATCGAGTATTTTATATATATATATTATAAGAGTAATATTTTCATTCAAAAGGGACAAAAAAAATTATTTGAATATTAAAGGACATTTATATAAAAATGAGTTATTTTTGAATTCAAATATGAAAGGTGTTACTTTCACAAATTTGATATTATTTCATACATTTTAATCAAATATTCTATTCAAAAATAATTCAATTTACATTTATTTTCTACTTGTAAACTGCAGAAAAAGAAAATGAATATGTCAACTATATATATATATTCATAACAGAAACATCTCTATTTATACATGCTATGCTAGTCTATCAAAGGTAAGTCTCCTATATTTACATCCTATAATCAAGCCTATAATCAATACATAAATAAGGTAAGTCAACTACATAAATAAGGTAGATTCTGATTCTGTAACACTCCCTTTTTAATATATATATAAAATGCTGAAAATAAAAAATTATTTTTTATCAAAATAAGTTATTGAAATCCAGAAACTGCTCATTGTAACAACATCCTTTTTACGTAAAAACATTTCCATCTTGATTCTAAATATGTATTTGGGTGGAGTGGGCTAGGATTTTCATACCTACTCCATTAAAAATAAAAAAAATTTATTATTTTTTCAAAATTCTTAATTATACTAAAATAAATATAATTTGTAAATAAATAAATATTCATAATTTTTATTTATTTAAGAGTAGTTCCAATTCAGTAGGCTTAATTATGAAAATTTCACCAAAGACCTTTCCTTTAATTAGCTTGGTGCATTTCACCAATATGTGTGCTTTTCATTTATGAATATGGATAAATTCCAAATTTAGTAGGTATAGGGTTGTAACCAAGCTCACCTCGATATAATGTAATTTTTCTATAATTCCTACCCTTATATTTATGATTACTTATGTCTACCATTATATATAATTAGTAGAAAATGAAGAGTAGAATCAAGTTTTATTCTCTTGCATATCCTCAACATAGTACTTCGAACAACTTTATAGATTGTCTCAACCTCATGTTGAGGCCATGGATCGATGCACCACCTTATTCTTCTATTGAAAGAACTTTCAAGACTTGTTCTTGAAAAGGTATGAGAGAGTTTGAAGCATGGGTGCACTATATGCTAATTATGAACGTAATCCAAAACTGTTTTAAATCTTTATATCTATAGGAAAAATCCTAAGATTTTAGGTTGGAATGAAATTGTAAAGTATTATTTTACCAAAATGACTATTTAGATGAAGATAAAAATTAGTATATTAATTGAAGTCCATTCGAGGGGATATTTTAACTCCCCTCAAAGCATTTGAATTGCTATTGGAAGGGTATTTGAATCATGGGGAGACGTTAAAATGTCCCATGCAAGGCATTTAAACATCCTTTCCTACTTTCAATTATTTTTTGTCACTTTTTCAATAATTTTATTTTTGAGTTAAATACCATCATTACTCTATTGAACTTCATACATGGGTTCCATGCTTGAGTGGAATTTGGTCTGAACAAGTAGTCCCATGGATGGAAGTAAGCGAGATAAAACATACGCATAATTGAAATAAAGTTGTGTCAACCTAATCTAGCTAGCCTAGAACACTAATGTAAATTCATTGGGTCGTCATTCTTGTCTTGATATTCATTTGACGAAAAACACAAATTAACTTCCTCGAAACTAGTTTTTCCAACTGAAAACAATAATATTTGAGAATGTATGATACACCATAGCTAAGTCCTATCAAAATAGTTACATGAAATGCATACAAAGCATGCATGAAAAGAAAATTTACAATAATTTAAGTTGCTTCTAACTAATTTTATAAGGTCAATCCAGTTGACTTGAAAGCTTTAAGAAAGGTTCTTCGAACTTATACTTTCCTTTGGTGATTGTCAAACAAGCAAGAGCTCTTGCTCATACTTGGTCTTAAATTATTCAATAAATCAATTGTAATTTTATCATAAGGATAATATCTATTATATGAATGGATTGAATATGCAAATAAGTTCAATAGTTTTTCCAAAATAGAATGGTTGATTAATTGTAAGGCCTCATTTCTATTTTAGTTCAAGGTAAAAAATTTAGGGGGATCACAACATCTAACCTAATCATTGGAGAGAAGCAAATAAAGGAATGATGAAAAAAAAACTCATCGGGATAGAGACATGGAGTAATAATCAAGGTTTGTTGAAGTAGGGGAAGGGGAAATTTTAAAAACCCAAATTGGGGACGAGAATCCTATTTCCCACCTTGAACCCACCCCCATCGATCCCTGTGTTGGTTATATTATTATTATTATTATGAATTCTAAAAAATAATATTATATATAATACAAATATTTATTTTAATTATTTAAATATTAAATGTATTAGTTTATAAATTATTTTATATAAATTTTTTTAAAAAAATTAATGTAAAATTATGAAAGTAAAAAAAAAAAAAACAAAAAAAAACCTATGAGGATTCCCCATCAAGGATGGGGAAATTATTGCCCTTCAAGGGATTCCCTGTTTCCACCAGTCTCCACCCTACTTAGTTTAAGATCATGAATATGGCAAAGATAAAGAATAAATTTGCAAATAAATATAGGAATGAGAAACCTTTCCTGACTACACCCACCTTATTTACATTCCAAAGCAAATATAACATTATTTTAAGATAAAAAATTTAGAATATTAGATATTAACTTTAGTATTAAAAGGTTTAAATCAAATATAGAGAAGTCCATATAAAGTTAAACATCTAAAATATTTGGTATTAACTTTAAAACACATACAAAAATATATAGAATATTTGGTATCAATTTTAAACTTCATAAACTTAATTACTTTCTATAGCACCAATGATTCCACACAACATTTTCATTATAGATGACCATATCATTTATTATGTCTAACTTGATGAATAAGACAAATACACAATCACAACAATCAATAAGGATTACATATTTGTTAAGTGTCAATATCTTATCTTCCATATATTCCACCTAAATTATAAAAGGTAAAAAAAAAAAAAAATCCTCTCAAAAAATGGTTTTGATTAAATGTTGTCAAGTGCATATATATGATAATGCTAGTAATTTGATCCATGGTTAAGATCATGATATTTGCTTTGTTCATTTGATCAAATAACAATCATAGGATGTTTACCTACCACTTTGTAATGCTAGACCATAGGAACATGGCTCACCATTTTCCATCACAACTAGACTGTCTATTACTATATATACCTTCTTTCCTTCTATAATGTCATAAGATTTTCTCTCTCAATCTATATATATGTGAGTTCAATGGTCATTTCCTACTCGATTATCAGTCTCTCAAATATTTTTCTTGACTCTTATTTCATAACTTCTCATGATGATCTCCTTTGTTTTCAAACTCAAAAGAAAGGCCCCGGATATGGTGGCTTACCAAGGGCACTGGCTATCCTTATCAAGATTCAAGATTGTTAGTAAGAGAAACAAGTTTTTAACAACTTTTCTATTGGATTAGTGACTTACCATGAGAAATCTTCCTATCATGTTGATGTGAAAGAATTCCATTGCATCTATAAGGTGCAAAATATGAAGGATGTCTTCAATTTGGATTGGGTATGGAGTCCTCCCGAGCCCGGCCCCAAGCACAATAACTTTTGTTGAAAAGTGTATTATTCCCTTTGGATTAGTTTCTAAGTGTTTGATATTTTTCTATTTAAGATAATTCTTGTAAAGGACTTTTACTATTCTTATAAATAAATTAAGTATTTTCTATTTGGAATAATTCTTAGAAGAGAGCTTTTACATTTTTATATATTTTGTTATATAAGATGTTTCTTACCATGTTGAAATACTCTTATGTAATAAAAAAAAATAGAGGAAAAGAATTTGCAATTAGATATATAATCACTCTAATGAAGTAATATATAATGTAAACTTAATAAAATAATAACTGAAAACCTCTAAAATAGTTTGAAGCAATTGTATTTGATGAAAAACTTGTCAAACAAATTATATACCAAGAACTAGACACCTTTTATGACAAATATCCATTGATGAACTAAAATTTTTTCCACAAAAATTATTTTTCCCAATGATATCTTAAATATTATTGTCAATTTCAAATTTCACATTGCTTTTCTACACGAAATTGTAAATTTTGCATCCAAAATTCATGGCATGAAAATTTTAATGTCTTTTTAGTGTAAACACTTTTACGAGGAAAGGTAAGTATTTGTCTAGAAAATGTTCATCACTAAATAAACACTTCTTCAAGGAATTGAGAGATTATTGGTAAAATTGAAATAAAATAAATTTTGTTTTTAAAAAATTATAATAATTCTTGACTTAGAAATAGATCAAATTGCCTAAAATTTTGGACATTTAATTAAGAAATGAATTTACTATAAATTGAAAAAAAAAATGTAATTAGGAAGAATTGATCAATATAATTGAGAATATCAGTTTTTTTTTTTTTTTTTTTTAACCATTTTCTCTCTAATTTCTATACGCCGTTCTAATGTGATCTCCAATACTGACCATTTTAGGTGTTTCATCTTATAACATCCTTCACTCTTGATTATTTTTCTTCTTATCCAAACATTCATTTATTCCTTATTGTTATCTTAGGAGTGGTGGAGTTGGTACTTGTTTTCATTCTTTAGAAAACATGTTTTGGGCTTGAGGTTTTTTTGAGTTTTTGTTTCAGAAAATTCATTTTTAAATTATTTAATTTTTATATAGAAGAGTTAAAATAAATAAAACAAATTTGAAATAACATGTAAAAATGATTTATTAACTTTAAAATTATCTTTTTATTTTTTTCACTTTTTTTTTATTCTATTTTTCCTTTTTTTTTATATATGTTTTCCCTAAATTTTTCAGAAACCAAACATAACCATAATATTTGGTATATATACTATATTCGATTACTCTATTACTATTAAATATTCAAGCTTTGTTTAAGTTTTCTTATAAATATGATTCATTAGATTTATAAGCTTTTTATTATTTTTTTTATAAGGGCGGCTACTGTTCATGGTTACTGTTCAAGATTCCCTTTTTGCCTATTTAAGGAGGCTTGGGCCTCATTTGTAAGCACGGTTTATTTTCCGCCTAGTTTCTCTCTCTAAGCTTATGCTCTGCCTTCTCTCTTCTTTCTCTCTCATCATGTAATCCCTTTAAGCCTTCAAGCTTTCAAGCTTTCTTCAAGCTTTCCTACCTTGTCCATTGTAAGATATTCTCCTTATGTATAATATAAGTATGTTTTGATTACCTCCTATATGG
>JAJJMJ010022432.1:148280-178842 GCA_022059055.1 Vitis cinerea | reverse complement strand
GCTTAGAGAGAGAAACTAGGCGGAAAATAAACCGTGCTTACAAATGAGGCCCAAGCCTCCTTAAATAGGCAAAAAGGGAATCTTGAACAGTAGGCCCGTGCTTGAATAGTAAAAGTGAACAGTATCAGAGAACTGAAGAACTTTTGACTATTAACTTGGAATCTTGCTTTCGGCTGAAGTGATTGCTGATCAGGGAGGAATATATTCTGAGCGATGATCCATTAGGAGCTGAGTATCTTGAATTGTGGATTTGAACGGTAAAGGATCAATCTTTTTACTGCAAAATATCTGATATAGGGAATCTGCTGCAATGAGATGCCCCATATTTTTTGGGTATGCTTCAAAGTCTCTGCTGATGACTCTGGCTCTCCAATGCTTGATTTGCTTAATAATTGGCTCTGCACAAATGCCGTCTCGAACTAAGGGACTGGACAGAAGAGTAGGTCTTCTATTTTGATAATGAAGATTGACATAATGCTGGGCTGGAAGAAGGCTGCCTCTAGAAATCCATTCAGGAGCTTTGCTAATAAAAAGGGCGTCCGCAAACTTTTTGTTTAGCTTAAAACCCTGGGTTAAGCTTAGACTAATCTTTCTGCCAAAACTGCTAGCTTGACTTGGATCAGAACAGATAAGTTGGTAAACCAATCCATAATCCATAAGCAATTGCGGAGTTAGGATTAAAACTTCACTTTTGAAAGCAAGGTTAATTGGCTGGTAATACTGCAGATCAATGTAGGCTCTGCTGATAGTGAAATTTCTATTGCAGTTGCAATTTTTCTGGTTGTCTTGTTGATGAAGAAGCGGCTCAGGACAATTTCTGCAAAGAGTTGAGCCATCAAATTCCATTTCCTTGATTAAGCTTGGCAGTTTCTGCACCAAAAGCAGCAAGCATGTGTTCACACAGTTTAAAGATGCCTGTCAGACGTCATTTCAGCCGAAAGCAAGTTTCCGGGTCAAAAAGTCAAATGTGCTACTGTTCATTCATACTGTTCTCGGGTCACTATTCAAGCACTATTCAAGGTCGGTTCACTTATATATATATATATATATGTGTGTGTGTGTGTGTGTGTGTGTGTGTGACGACCATGAGTATATAATATAATTTAAATAAACATGATATAATTAAGTTGGTATGTGAACTTATATTGTGAAATTGAAGCAAATATAGTATGATTTTAAAAGGTAGAAGATATGGGATACTTGATATTGACTTTAATATTCACAATTTTTTTAAAAAAAAAATTAGCTTAATTAATATAAATTAAGAATATAAAATGTATCTTATGGATTTTAACACAGCAAGAGAAAATCTAAACTATTTGGAAACAACGTTAATCTTCATAATTTTATTTCTTCAAAAGTTACGATTTCCACATCAATCTCTCTACTCATGAAACATGTATCCCCTAAGGCTACCATTCTTGCATCAATCTCATTACTCATGAAACAAGTGTAGTTGATTGTAACTTCTATACCATAATACTAATATACATTTATGACCACTTGATTGAGATTAGAAACTTGTTACAAATTATATTTAATTTTTGACATATGATATTGAAAAAAGTCATTAACTCCATAACCGGTCAAATTATTTTTGATTGATTGGATATAGTATGAAATAGGATAAAACATTAGATAATATATCTCATCTCATATTTTGGTTGGCAATTTTACATTTTAACAAATAAAGAAATTACCTTTTAAATTTTAAATTTTAAAACAATTTCCAAATGATAATAAATGTAAAAGAAATTTCATTTTTTATTTTTTTTTTAAATGAAATATAAGCACAAGATAACATATGTAATTGGTTCGAGAATATTATTTCCTACTAAAATGATATTTTGGTATATATCAACGAACCAAATATAATCAAAGATTATATATCAATCATTTCATCATAAATATTAGGTAACACTTTGGTGATGTTACAACATATGAGAAAGAGCTCAGAGATATGAAGAGAAGAAGAGGATATGCAGAGCATCTGTTTGAGAGAAAACCAGAGAGATGAAATTGAAAATGAGCTGCAACTAACAACCCACTAATAAGTCCTCTGTTTCTTATATAAAGAAATTCAAAGATCGGTTACAGATGACTAACAAGACTAACAACTTTCTAATTAGTTACAACAACACCGAACAGCCTGTTAACTACTAAGATCAACTTTACTTGACAATATGAACATAGCTCACCATTTTTTCCCCATAAAAAATAGCCAATCTAATACCATATATATCACTTCTTTCCTACTATAATGAAGATTATTTTCTCTCTCAATCTCTTTATATATGCCTTTGAGTTGAATGGCCACTTCCTTCTCAAGAATCTCATCATGATTCTATACAAAAAAGAAACTGGTTTTCATATCATTTGGATCAAATTGGATCAGTAATTTACCATAGCAAAGCTTCCTACCATGTTGACATGATCGAGCTTCATTACACCGCCCATGGTGCAAAACCATGCTGATAAGAATCAAAGTGAAGCTTTCCCAGTATCTACATTGCAGATGGGGCTTGAAGAAGTACTCCAGTCATCATCAACCTCAAGCAAAGACTGCTGAATTTTCCATCAATGCAAATGGAGACTACGATGGAACATGGAAGAGGCCCCAGAAACCAGTGAAGACTAGACCGTTAGTATCACGTCTCTAATGGAAATTGTAGAGATGGAATGCGTATGAGAATTTGATTTTTTTTTTTTTTCGATGTGTGATATTTTCCTTGATTTTCTATCTCAAGTTTCTAATGTAGAGAGTGTAATGATCATGGAAAACGAATGAAAATATGATTTTCTAAAATAGAGGGTTCGTTTGGAGAACATGAGATGATTTTTTAACTTAAAATATTGTTTGACAAATTTTTAAAGATTTTATTTTAAAATAAAATATGATAATTTTTAAGAACAAATTTAACGCATTTCTAAGTAACTTTCGTAAGAAGTTCTAAAAAATTGTGGGGATATGGAAATCCCTTACCATATGACAAGGCTAGAAGGGTGGTGCCCCACGTCACAAACTATTTGGTCATGACATCATTATGGAACCCATCACAATGCAATACGATAAATATGATTAGACCACTACCATCATCTATCATCACTCCGTAGACAAGGGTCGATCCCATCTAAGAGATGACTCTAGCAACAACCATCGCCTATAAAATTTGACCTCTTATAAAGGATATCGCTTAAGCACAAAAAGGCCAAAGCCTTGAAAGCAATCCCACATCAATCAAGAACTTAAAAGTGATTTTTTTTTTTAATCACCTAACAATCGCATAATGGCCGTAATTGAAATCATTCAAAGCAGCTGAATTCTCTGAAGTTGCTAATTGTCATCCCACTCATATATATTGTATATCTATGGAAGAAAAGTTCCAAACCCTACATCAATATGTATAATTTTTGTTAATATTTTCTATCAGGACTAAGTAAGAAAAACTGACTTTTCTTCTTCCAAAGCAGGATTCCCAGTCAAGAAGACTAGGAGAGGTGGCCTCCTATCCCATCCCAGGTTCCGACAGCTTGGAAGATTCTACAAGAATAGGAAGTGTGCCATCAGACGATGAAAGCACTTGTATATGGAAGAAAAGTTTCAAACCTTACATCATCAACATGTATAATTTTTGTTCATATTTTCCATCAGGACTAGGTAAGAAAAACTGACATCTCTTCTAGGTTTTTCTTGTCCAAGGAGTCCCAGTCAAGCCCATAAAGATTCTGAATCATTCACCACACACATATATGTACAGAATTCACCACAAAAAACTATGTATAATTGTAGTATTATTGGAACAGAAATGCACATGTATACATAGAAGTGTTGCTTTTTCTAGTTCTATGAGCATACAAAAAAATAAAAAATAAAAAAATAAAAAAAAAACCCTCTATGGCTACAGTTTTCTTTTTCTTATACTGTTATCACCTCCATGATGTTTTTTCTGTTTCCGTATGTTCAGACATGATATACCATGCCCACTTCAACCAGGGAGGTGTGTGGAATCCCAAGAGCAATGGCAGGTAGGCGGCAATTACATCGGAGAAAGCCATAGACAACGTTGATGACAAACTTCTTCACTGGGGATGACACCTCATTAGCAATTATAGATGGATTTCCAATCATGTATGCCACACCAGATTCCCTTGCCTCCATGAGTTCCTTCACTTCCTCGTTCAATTCCACACATTGGAACTGCACCTTTCTCCTCTTGCCAGAACCAACATCAACCCCATTTCCCGTTGCCACTGCTTTCTCCATCGGCTGCTCCATGACTGCCAGTTCTTCACCTTGCAAGAATGCTGCCACTTTCTCGATTAGCTTAGTCTCAAAGTCATAGCTGTCCCTCACATCCTTGTATCCGTATCTGAACACCAGGACAGAGTTAAGGTCAGGAGATTGAATACAGCAGTGAATTAGTATTAGATGATTCGAGACTTGAAAAAATGTACCTCACAACACAGCGATACAAGTAGAACTCTGATGAGCCAATCCGGCTAACAAGGAAACGCTCACTAGGTGGAACTTTTGGAAACATCAATGACTGGAGCGTCACAAAGATGAGGATCCGGTGGAAAGCAGGAAAGTTTGTGAGAAAATGGGCAAACATGGGAGGGACCCCTGACTCTAGATTGGTATAAATTAGGCCTATTCCAGGAACTCTACTTATGCCTAGGCTTGGACCAAGGCTGAAGAGGCTCTTCAAGCATACCTTGTTCTCTAGCTCAAATTGGTGTTTCTTTGAAGTCCCATACTGCCAGATAGACATCAGAGACATGAAGACTAAAGAGAAGAGGATGGGAAGCCAGCCTCCTCTTTGCACTTTAGCAATGCATGCCGAGAAATATAGTAGCTCCACAGATCCAAATATGATTATAAACATGGATGCTGCCATAATGTTTTGCTTCCAAACCGTACTAATAATGAGAAACATCAAACAAGTTGTGACAAACATTACAGTGATCACAGCAAGACCTGCAGATCAAACAACAATGAAACCAAGAAACTGGAAGAGAAGCGCATACAATGAGAAGGGAGAGTAGTAAACACAAACCATATGCATGGCCAATCATGGAAATGTCTCTAAAACCGATAGCAACAGCAATACACAATCCCATCAAAATCCAGTTCACCTCTGGTATGTAAATTTGTCCGTGCACTTGGCTTGAAGTGTGAACTATTTTCACCCGTGGGAAGCATCTCAGTGCCCTACACTGGCTAATAATCGAGAAGGTAGCTGAAATTATTGCTTGACTTCCCACAACAGTTGCAAGAGTTGCTATGATAAATACTGGCCAAAACATCAGCTCTGAGCAAAAAAGAAGAAAATGAGCAAAGAAAGGGAAATTAGAATTTTTCCAAAAATAAAACAAACGTAAGTTAATTGCTTCATGGACCATTAAGCACACAAAATTACAGCATATTATAGTATGCAGCAATTAACCAAACAATAGCATATGGAATCAAAGTTGAAACAGACTGCTAATTAAAGTAGTGGAAGCATATCTACATGCAGGCTCAAAACAAGGTTTCAGTTATTGAAACAGGGTTCCAAAGAATCTACATTCCAGATATTTGAACAGGGTTCCCAAGAATCCAAATTCTTTGATATTCCACACAAATTGGCAGATCTGAAACTAAAAAATAATGTACTAGGGTTTGTTTCTCCTTGGGGTTGAGATTGTAGAAAGCTCTGGTGTCATCCTGAATCAATTAGCAATTGATGCCTTTCCTTTCTGCTAGCTTAAAGACAGAAGCCAGATACAATACCCTTTCAATGACAATTATTTCTATAGCATACAACATTACATGCCGTCAATAACCTGCCAATTATTTTGTAAGAAAACTTTTAAAAACACTAGATGATTGAACTACAAATGTCAAAGTGATGGAACCAACCAAATTGATGTATTTGATAATATAATCCTACACCAAACAAAATTGCTGTTACCATAAATCTTACTAGGGATAGCCTTGTGGAAGCTATGTTCAACATCCTTGTGGTTTTGGGACAAGTAAGCAGCTTCACCCATGTATGCCAGAATTAAGCAAGGATAAACAATGGCTGTAAATGCAATCTGCAATATACATGGACATGACAAAAACAATACCTTAAATGTATATTTCTTTAACATTCAAAAAATTTGCAATATTAGCAGCTAAAATAGGAGGGCCATTCATATTTGCCCTTTCCTGATGATTCCTTTTCTAATGGCTTCTAAAGAAGTGAAATGTTCAGGAAAATTACCCTGACTGAGAGTTTGGAGAAATGGCCTAGATCAGCAAACATAGCTTCAGCACCTGATTATAGAAAATAGTTTTCCATTGTTACCAAAGGGATTATTGTTTGCAATAGGTGGGACATTTCATGGGGTTTTCCTAATCAACTGACCTGTAATGCAAAGAACAATGGCACCAAGCGAACTCCACCCAACTTTTCCAGTTTCCCTAAAAAAGTTATAGATATACTGTGGTGATATAGCACGGATAACATGAGGATTCCAGTGAATGATGTTGTAGATGCCTATGCCACTGATGCAGAGCAGCCAAGCTATCAGAATTGGAGCGAAAAGAAACCCAACTTTGTGTGTCCCAAAATGCTGAAGAGCAAAAAGTCCCACCAAGATAACGCAGGCAATAATGACAGCATGATCTGGCACATTAGAGTAATTTAGTTTCTACTCTTCGAAACAAACTAAACCATATCATTAGAAAGGAGTCCCAGGAAAATTCACACTATTTTTCCTTGTCCTTAAGAAATGGTAGGTGCTAAATCATACTCACTCTCATGCAACTCGTTAAACTGCACTTTAATTCCAATAACTGCAGAGAGGACTAAACGAAAAGAATAAACAAAATATAAATCATGAACCATTGCAGAAAAAGGAAGACAGTTTGGTTGATTTTATCATGATTAGAACTAAATACCCGACATTGTTGGGGTGAGGATTCCATCACCAATAACCATGCTTGTGCCAAGGAGAACGACTAGCAGCAGCACAATACGTGAACTCCGATGCTTCTGGAAAAATTCCTTTAGAAGTAAACTAGTTCTCGTCTCCTCTGTTGGAATTTGAGAGTCACAAGGAGATATATTTTCTCGTGCAGCATAGGAAGCGTTCAGTAGGCCCATCTTTGAGTGTCGACATAGCAGTGAATATAATGCAAAGGTTCCACCTGCAAGGATGCCGCTCTGGTTGTTACATCCAACAAAAAATTACAACAAAAGTTATTTGTACCAATAATTTGGGAAGTTGTGAGCACCTTCACCATTGTCATCAGCTCCTAATACAAATATAACATATTTGAAGAGAGGGATAATAGTCAAAGTCCAGATAACCAAAGAGAGTACCCCGAGAATCTCATGGTTGTTTTCATAAAGTCTCATCCCCCCTGAGAATGTGGTCTGGTAGACGTATATTGGGGAAATGCTCAAGTCCCCATAAACAACCCCGAGGCTCTGATAGGCTAGACATAGAGTTGTCTTGTAGAATTTCTGCAGATGAAACAAAGAAAATTGAAAAGGTAGGAATAATTTTGACTATGAATATCCCTAAAAATATAGGATGGCCTATTCTTTATATATGAAAATTCAAACAGAACATAGCTAAGTAGAGCTTTTTCGTATAATCGGGCCCTTTTAGGACTTCAAACTGTATTTTCTTATACCTTCCTATATTTTATCAGAAGCAAAACAGAACATAAATCCGAAAAATGATGTCTGAAGTGGAATATGAAAACCAAATATCAAAAAAGAGAACAAAGCTGAAGGCCAAACAAAATTTTAAGCCCTGTTTGGTAGTTTTCATCTTTTTGGTTACCTTTCCTATCATTTCCCAACATTTTACAATAACCAAACACAGCCTCAAATGTGTAGTTTGATTGTTTCTGGTTGATGGTAACATGTAATCAAAATGTAAAGCTTGTATAATAGGAAAACCCAAAATAACTTAAGAATGTAAACTGAATCAAACTACTCTATAAGCTGAAGCACGAAAAGGAGTGTCTTTCAAATATAAACAAAAGAAGACCAAGCATCATAAAACCCTCGAGATTCAGTGGACATAACTCCTGAAATCTCAAAACTATCATCTCAAGGCTCTGTTTGGTAGCTAAAATATGGTGTTGATCAACCTTTTATTCAAAGTTCTTTGTTTGCTAAATATAATTTTTTGTATTTTGGAAGACCGAAACAATAGAGTGTGCATACTTCAAAGATATTTTCCACAATTTTCTTGGATAACAAGGAGGAGTCCATAAGCCTCTGTTTGGTTGCTGAGAATTTGGAGTTGAAAAGGAGAGAGAAAAAAAAAATGAAATTAGGAGCCTTATATTCAAATTCTTTGCCGCTAAGTACTATTATTCCGTTTCTATCACTAAAGCCCCACAAAATGTATAAACTTCCAACTAATTTTCACATCATCTTCAGGAACCAAACAAATTTCTTTGTACTAAAACAATAGAAAATGTGTGCACGTCAGAGCATGTTTTCCACAGCTTTCTCGGGAACCAAACAAAGCACAAATAAAGACCAAACCAGCACAAAGAACCTCAAAATTCAATGAAATAACTCACAAAGTTCCATAAGAATTTGTTTGGTTGCCGAAAAAATTAGAGTAAAAATGAAGAAAAAGAACTCTGAATCCACAAGTCTCACAGTCAAATTCTTTGGTAGCTAAGTACCATCTTTCTATTTCTTCCAAAAATACTAAAACAACAGAAAAGAAATGCATTTAACACATATTTTCCGCAGCTTTCTCAGGAACCAAACAGATACTGTGACTAGAGAAACTCCACACGTCTCTGTTTCGCTGCTGACAAATTGGAATAAAACAAGAAAAACAGCAAAACTACCGGCCACATATTCGAACTCTCTGGATGCAACTATCATGTTCTACTGCTTATAGAAAACAACAAACTTAAACAACAGAAAATTTACAACCTTCCGACATATTTCCCACACTTTCTTGGGAACCAAACAGACTTCCTTTCACTAAAGCAGCACAAAAAGTATGCAATTGAAAAAAAAAAAAAAAAAAAAGCTTTCCACAGATTTCTCAGGAACCAAACAGATAAAAAAAAAATATCAAACCAACAAAAAGAACTTTGAAATCAACTAAGGCCACATACCAATGAACTACAAACCACAACTTCACATTCTTTGGTTGTTCAGTACCCTCTTTCTATTTCCTTATTAAAAAAAAAATCTAAAACAATGGAAAAACAGACGAACTGAAAACACATTTTCCACTCCTTTCTCAGGAGCCAAACAGAGAGTGAACCACTGACTCACCAGTCGAGACTCCTGGTTAACAGAACCCATTTCAGTATCCATTTTTTTCTCTAGCAAGAAACCAACAGCCTGAAGTGCTGTAATGGGGTTGCACTCTTAAGTACAAGGCCCTCCCAGCACTGACATTGATGGGAGGAAACTCCGAAACTGTATTTTTAGAGAGAGTAAGTAGAGAGAGAAAAAGGTCGTTGAGTGGACGTGGAGAAGGAGAAGCAAATCAGGGGCAGCAGTTATAGAAGAACTCTGTGAACTTTTCAGTTTACGAAACCACCCCCTGATTGACACGTGTTGATCATAGAGGGGTGTCTGTCACTCACCAGCCGTTGGTTTTGCAATCATTTAGAATGGACTCCTAATTAAAAAATAAAATAAAATTATTTGGTGGCATTAACATTGTTTTAGATGTGGACTATTTTCTTTTCTTTTCTTTTTACAATTTTTTTTTATTAATATGAAAAAAATCTAATTTTTATTTTATTTTTGAGCTACATTTTATCATTTGATAGATTTATTTAACACTAAAATTATATATTTATATTTTAATTTATCTTCAAATTATGAATTATAAAATTCGACATATAATTTTCTTTCTCGTTATCTTTCACGATGTTATTTATACTAAACACCAACAATAAAAGCAACCATTTTTTCTAAGCATCCTTTTAATTATTTTATTTATTTATAATTATAAATAAAATAAAACAGAGCTAACAATAATGTCATTTTCTTATCACTTTCCTCATCTAGACGAGTTTATAAAAACTTTTCTATCTTTATAATAATTTTTTAAATTTATTATAATTTTTTAATTTATTATATTATGATATAAGTAGGTATATTTCGGGATCTTAGGTTAAAACTATAGTATATATACTTCAAAATATTTTAGACAAGTGAGGTTTTGGAGGGTTTTTCCTATGGACGGGGAACTCTACATGGAAGGGAAAATGAAAGGGTGGATTCAAAGGAAGAAAACAAAAGGGGTTATTTTCATGGAATTTGTTTTCATTCAAATATTCGATATTTTTGTTGATGTTTTGGCCTAGCTTTTGGTGTTACGGTGATTCTCATGCATGTTTATAGTGTCATTTAATAGTAAAAATTAAATTATAATTAATTTTTAGTCTAAATATGATTAAATAATAGACTTTAGTCCCACCCTCCCTTCCTGGTTATGGGGCATTGTGTATTTACATGCTATATGATATACAATAAGCAAGTGAATGAGATCATCTAACCATATTTTTCGTCTTTTTCTTTTTCTCTTTTTTAAAAGGTATGGTCTAGTCCACTTCCACAATCTTTAAAAAATAAAAAAATGTAATTTGTATTAATTTTTTTTTTAATAGATGGCTTGGGAATACGGATGACAATAAGGTAGACTAGGTCGCTCTTATCACAATCCCACCATGTTTATTCAAAATGATTTTCATCTTTGTCTCATTAAAAAAATTAAACGAGATGAGGCGAGGCAAGGTGGATATGCAAATTTCCCATACCCATCCAACCCTGCCTTGTTTAATTTTTTTTAAAAACTTATTTTAATTTTTTTAAATTATGTTAAAATAAATATATTTTATAAATAATTAAAATATTATAATTTTTTATAACTTATTTTATTGAAATGTATTCTATTATTATTATTATTATTTATATATTAAAATTAGAAAAATAACAATTAAATTAAATTATTTTTTAAATTTAATTTTACATATAATGGGGACGAGACGGGATAGGGCGAGACAAAACAATACTCAAACATACTCCAAACCCATTCTAGGTTATAAAAAAAATCTTAAATCTGCTTTTAACCCGATTATTTAAATTTCAAATCCGTCTCATTAAGGATAGGACGGGGCATTTATCCCAAAAAACTTGTCCTATTGTCATCCCTACTTGGGAAATGGATTGAACAAATATAACTAAAGGTGAAAAATGTAACCATGAATTATGAAAATTTAAATTACTTCTTAACTCAAGGTAAAAAATGTAAAATAATTAGTCAAGGAAAATTGTAAATTTTGCCAATCAAAGTACAAAATTTAAGAAATTGCAAATGAGGCATAAATAAACTCAACTTTCTCACAAATTCTTATTTGGTACCTTAGAAAAGAAAAAGTGGAAAGGGCAAGAGAAGAAAGAAACAAAAAGGATAAGCATCTTTGGTAAGCTTGTATGCTTACTATATTTGATTGTTAAAGAATGAAGTCATTATCATTATTATAATAATAAATTTATTATTATTATAATTATTATTATTATTATTATTATTATAAACTTGACCCCTGCTAACTCTCTTATTCAAGCCATTCCATTTGATTTAAAACAATCTGACGATAAACCAAATACATGAAACAATTGCAAAATAAAAATCCAAAATTTAAAAAAATAAAATAAAATAAAATAATTATGCAACAATATTTCCCCATAGAAAATCATATTGGATGAATAGTGGTAACTTGAATTGAAGTGGGTACACCCATCCCTTTCCATTGACATTTTGGGAAATGAAAGAATTGCAAGATTCTCCACTCAACTCAACTTATACTAAATTAAGAGTGTTATTTTCATTTTTTTTTTTGTTTTTGTTTTTTTGATTTTTCAAATATTACAATTGCAATAAATGAATGGGAATAATTTTCTATTGTCCAAGATATTTGTGGGCTTTGCTGAATTTGGAAACTCACATCAAAGAATGACTTCAACTTCACATACATGTAGAGAAATTATATTTGGAATTGGGTTCTTTTTCCTTTTGGTCATGGCAACCACTATTATTAGAGTAAAGGAAATAATACTTGAACAAGAAAAAAAATATTGATAGATAAATTGGCCAAACTTTAGGTTTGGATTACTAAGAACAAATTGATAGGCAAATGAATGAACTTTGGTTATTTGCCAAACTTTGGCCAAAAATATGGCAAATATTCAGGGTTGAAGGGTTAGCCAAGCTTCTTTCTTTTTGTCATCACCCCAACTATAGAAACTACTTATACTACTGCAAAAACAAGCATCTTAGTCTAACGATTATAACATGCATGTCCAACATTATCACCCATAACTTCCTTTTTTTTTTTTTTCTTTTTTCTATTTTCTCTTTTGTTTGTTGTAAAGCATTAAAAATTTAACTTTTTCTCTGTCACTATTCTTTAATTTTGGATTTTTATGCTATAGTCAGCTTGACTAACTATGACCAAAATTCTTGATTTTTTTTCCCTTTTATTAACTTTCATTCTCTCATAACCTCAATCCCAACTATGTAGAAACTACTTAATATTATAAAAATCAAGCATCTTAGACTAAGGGTTATAATATGGCCACCATGACCTCCCATAAGAGCCATAACCACTTTTTTCTCTAACTTTATTATTCATTTTCTATATAGGCAGTAATGGATTATATAATGAAGTATATATGTGATATCTTATATCTGATAAGGGAAAAAGTTATGTATACACACACATACATTTTAATATCGTGAGGGTCATTAGGGTCAGAGAACAATATTTATACAGTTGGGAGTCAGTTGTTACAAATAGTATTAAAATCGATCTTTAACTTCATGTAAACATTCATTTAGTTGGGTCTATAAGAGGTGTTTGACTGTTTTGCACTACAATCTCATGGGACACAATAAAGATGTTGTATCTATATGAGGGGTGATTATGATATCCCACATCAAATAGGGGGAAAAATTCTTGACATTTTATATGTATAAGTTCAACTTAATCTTGTAAACACATTTTAAACTATAAGGATCCATTGGGTCAAAGCAAACAATGTCTAGGTTGAGAGCGGATCATTATAGTATATTCTTAATCTTACTCAGCTATGCAAATATTTAAGTTTTTCAATTCATAAGATTATGGATAAAAATGAAAGAGACATTTTAATTTATAATAATGGAAGACAAAATTCTACAACGTTCTAGATTTATCTATGATTTGGTTTGAGAGCCTATGTTGATGGAGAAGAGAGAATTTAAATCAACAATGAAAAAACAATAAAAACTCACAACTATCATTCAACTCCATAAATTTTTTAATATAATATATTTGTTGGAAGAGTGTGTGAGTGTGTATTTGAGTGGAAAGAAAAAACAAAACAAAACAAAAACTAAAGGTGTTAATCCCACATTGGAAATGATAATAATCTTTTTGGGTTTATATTGCTTCTAACTTCCTTAACCTCATGGGCTTGTGGAGAAGAAAGTAAGAACCTCATGCGCCCAAGAAGCCCAAGCCTAATTGAGTGGGATTTCAGGTGGCTCAACCCAAAAAACCTTAACGCATGTCATCCCTTCCCCTGTGTATGTCTAGGATTCCAATAGCTTTTACAAATTATTTTTATTTAATTTTTTTTTAACTCTAATCCTATTTTACTTGATCATTCTAAGTTGGGTTAAGTCTTCTTGATTAGAGGAGAGATTGGGTCAAGGGAGGTTGGATGAGAAATTTAGAACATGCTTTTATTAAATCAAATTAATCAATTTATTTTATTTTATTCTATTGTGGTCGTTCAACCTTTATAGAAGAGTCTCATTGGACTCTACCTATAAAAGGTCTTACATCCCTCAAATTTTATTAGGCAATCCTTGAGACATTTTGCTATCCTCCCTACATCCCTTATTTGTTGCACCCTGCATCCCTTCCAAGGTGCAAATAAGGTTGATTCAGTCAATTTTTATACATAAATTCAATCAAACTGACATAATTAGTTTACATGTAGTTAAAAACCAAAATCAACCATAATTTAATTGAAAAACCAAACCAAACCAAACCCCCTATGATTAAAGCTAAAATATGTGCTCCAATTGCACAACTATGACATAATTTATACAATATAAAAAGCTCAAATCATCCAACTTAACTCAATTTGATTCTAAGTCTCTAGCTATGGATCTAATTTCTATTTTGAGTCTAATTTCAGGTTTAAGGGACAAAAATAATACTAAGTGCAAAAGTCATTCTCAACCAAGGAAGTAGAAAGGGTTAAGTATGCATTATGAGAGAAATATAGAAAAACAAAGGATAAAAATGAGCAAAGGAGTATTTCTTTTCTTTTTATTTTATTAAGTACAAGTTACAAGGATTTATACGAAAAGGGAGAACAACCCTAACAACCCAACATGTTATTCAACACCATGTGGCATAAGAATCCCTCTAAAAGTTTCAGAATGCTTTCTAACACTCCTCCACAAGCACGTAGAGGGAGAGATGACATTTAGCTTGTCATGAAGTTTGCAGAATGAGGATGATGAGAAAGGCTTTGTGAAGATATTTGTTGTTTGATCATAGGTTGGAACATGTTAAATAGCCAAGGTTTTCTCCAAAACGTTGTCATGAACAAAGTAAAGATCAACCTTAATGTGTTTCATCTAAGTGTTGAATTGGATTAGGACTTAATGATATTGTGTTGAGGTCAGCACACCAAAAGACTAGTGTTTGAAATTATGGAACTTATAGTTCTTTCAACAATCCCTGCAGCCACACCATTGCAATAGTAGTATTAGTTAGGCTCTAGTACTCTACTTCATTGCTATAATAAGAGATGGAGTGTTGTTTCTTGGAGCTCTAGGTGACTAATTTTTGTCTAAGAAATATGTAATAGCTTGAAGTTGATTTCCTATTATCAGGATCAAATGCCCAATCTGCATTGGAAAAACCTTGAATAAGCAAATGTGAGGTTTGGAAAGATAAAGACCATGATGAAGAGTGTCGTTAAGATATCAAAGTATTCATTTAATAACTTACCAATGAGAATCCAACAAATTATGCATAAATTGAGACACTTTATTTACACTATAAGGGATCTCAAGTCTAGTGATAGTAGCATATTGTAAACCCCCTACAATACTCCAATAAAGCTTGGGATCTAGAATAAGTTCACCTTGATGGGTTGAGAGCCTCAAACCACCAACAATAAGAGTTGGAAAAGCCTTTGTTGTAACCATTTTAGCCTTTCTTAAAACATAAGTAATATATTTTTCTTATGAGAATAAGATTCCTCATTTTTCGGTATGTTGAACCATAATTCCCAAAAATATGATGAAGAATGGCAAGGTCCTTCGGTGAAAACTTCTTATTAAGTAGGGAGATTAGTGTGGAAATTGCAATTGAATCATTTCTAGTGATAATGATATCATCCATGTAGACCAAAAGATAAATACATGAAGTAGAAGTAAATCTAAGGAATAAAGATTGATAAGCTTTAGAACTCACAAAACCAAGATGTAAGAGAGAATCCTTGAGTTGATCAAACCAAGCCCAATGAACTTCTCTTAATCCATGAAGGGCTTTGTGAAGCTTGTATACTAATGGAATATAAATTATAGATTTCTCAAAACCTAGGGGTTACTCCATTAGAACTGTTTCTTGAAGAATACCATTAAGAAATGCATTGTTCACATCTAGTTGGCGAATCTCCCCATTTTGAGAAAAACCTACTATTAAAACTACTCGAACAATGCTTGGTTTACTCACTAAGTTAAACGTCTTTGTGAAGTCAAGACTAGGCCTTTGATGATACCCCTTTGCAACCAATCGTGCCTTGTAACGAGTAATAGAACCATCTAGATATCTCTTAAGTTTGAAAATCCACTTGCAACCAACAATTTTCTTGTTTGAAGGTTAAGTAACTAGAAACCATGCATCATTGACAATCAGAACATCATATTCTTCTTACATAGCAGCTTTCCATCGGGGACCTTGAAGAGCTCCTTACATTGTAGTTGGCTTAACAAAAGGAAATTAGTTGTTTGCAACACTCTAGGTTTATAAATCCCTACTTTAGACCTAGTCCTCATTGAGTAGATATTCCTTAATGAAGTTATGGTAGGTTGTTGAGTTTTCAATGGTTCAAACTAAACTAAGGTAAAATTGTTACTGGTTCCTGAACTTGTTTGTCTTTTGAGTTGTAGAGAGATCAAGTTCTTTCAACGAACAAGGAAAAATATGACTAGACTTAGTGTGAAGGGTATTAGGATGGACTGTAGGCTGAACTATGGTCAATAATGGGAGCCATGACTTGGTATTAACATGATTAGAGGTTGTAGAACATTTAGGAACATTTGTTAAAGCAAATGGAATCATGTTTTCATCAAAGGTAGCATGCTTAAATATATAGATCATACTCAGATCTAAACATTTGTATCATTTGTACTTATAATTGTATCCAACAAACATACAAGGAACTAAACAAAATTGCATTTTATGAGAATTATATGGTCTCAAGTATGAAAAACATTTATAACCAAATACCTTTAAGAAGAACTAATTAGGTTTGGTGTGAAAAAGCCTCTCCAAGGGAGACTGTCCGTGAAGAACTGATATTGGTACCTTGTTGATGACAATATTTGCAAAAACATCATCCCCAAACTTCAAAGGTAAAGAAGATTGAGCTAGGAGGGTCAAACCAGTCTCTACAATTTGCCTACGTTTCCTTTCTATAATACCATGTTGTTCTGAAGTATGAGTGACTCCATATGATTGTAGAAATGAAGTTGGTGATCTAAATTTACCACCTCAATCAATTTGAAGGGTTTTGATCTTTTTATTCAAGAGAAGTTCAACTTGAGCCTTAAAATGTAGAATGGTTTAGCTAACTTTAGATTTGGATTTTAAGAAGTAGATCCAAGTGTACCTTGAATACACATCAACAAAGCTAATATAATATCTAAATCCATTCCTAGATGTAAATGAAGCAACACCCCAAATATCATATTCTATTGGTTGTAATGGATCATTATACATAGTCAAAGAATTTGAGAAAGCAATTTGTGACTTTTTCCAAATTGACAATCAGAACCAAAATGATCATTCTCATTCATTGAAAACCTTAAGTTACAATTTGACAAAAAGAGAGTTGGGTGTCCTAATTTTCTATGCCACAAACTCAAAATAGTAGATGACTTAACATTATCATCACTTTAATTAGAAGTAGAAGAAATAGGAGAATTTGAACCACAACCTCCTATTCTACTAGATACAAGAGTTAAGACTTGGTGATCCTTGGGAATAATAGGGGAAAACTAATGTGAACTAGTTGATGAAGACGATTCAGCCTTGACCATGTTGAACCGATATAGCCCTTCATGTAGCTTCCCTTTAAGCAAAGGTGTTCTCGTTGCTAGATCTTTCATAATGCAAATAGATGGATGAAACTCAAAGAACGCATTATTTTCTCTAGAAAATTGACTAACACTGATGAGATTGCAAGTGATATGGGGAACATGTAGCATATTAGATAAAGAAAAAGCTCTAGGTGAATCAAAATAACAAAGGGATGAAAAACTCGAATAAGCAATCAAATTTGCACCATTACCCATGTGGATCTTACTTCTATATTGATACCCAAAACCAAAGTTCAAATTACTAAGGTTATTTGTAACATGATTTGCTGCTCTTAAATCTAGAAACCAATTATCATTATTGAGTAATTCTAGAGTAGTTAATATTGTAGTCATTGAACCTATATTTTTACTAACATTGTTGTTTGTAGAGGCTAACCCATTTGTGAACCTAGAGAAATTTGTGTTAAATCAATTGTAACTTTTTTGGACAATGTGTTCAAATTTTCCATAAAGCTAGCATTGTGGCTTAGAACTGCCATTCCATGAGTGACCTCCTCCATAACCCTATCCTCTATTATTTTGAAATTGTTGTGCTCCTTGGTAAGATTGAGAAGCACCCTAATTAAACCTTTGAGTTCCATTGTTGAATTGTTTTTGTTGGTTTTGAAAAAACAAGGTTCACAGTTGGCTGAGATCCATTAGAGTTCATCGAATGTTGCTTGATTCGACTTTCTTGGGTTAGCAACAATCCTCGTAGATCTTCTAAAGAATGAGATTCAACTCTAGAAGTGGCAACTGAAACCACAGAATCATATTCAATGCCAAGACCAGCAATAAGCTAGTATTAAAGAAAATAATAATCCAACATTATCCATGATCCATTCAACATACATAATGATAGAAATAAAAAAAATACACAAATTCCAATCTCCATCTCATAGCAACAAATGATGTATATAAACTTCATAGCAAGATCTTCTCCAATATCATCCCATAGCAAGTACTCTAATGAGCAAGGTCCAAACTGTCCATACTTCATCACCATAAAATAAATCAAATAAAAATATATTAAATTTAGAATAACAATAAATTAGAATAAAATTAACAATCACAAACCAATGTAATAAAAATAATAACAATGAATTAAATTTAATATACAATAAATTAGAGTAAAATTAACAACCATGAAAATAACTTCGATCAACTTAATCATCAATAACCATAGGCTCCTCCAATGCACATGACAAATCTAAACAAGAAAAAGTATACATATAAATAAAAACACATAAATTATATAATAATTAAGAAAATTTCACAAAAAATGGATATGGATCTTAAATTTAGAATACCTTGGTTAAGATTTTCAATTTCTTCCATTGTTTCACACAAGTTAATGGGTATTAGTAAAAATCAAAGCTAATTTTGTTCACAAATAAGCATCTCAACCTTCTTTTTTTTGAGACAATAAACTATGATTTGGATGAGGTATTCAACCGGCCATACAAAATGCAAACTCAGAACTAGAAGTGGAGCAAGGAATTGTCAAAACATTCCTAGGAATTTGGGTAAGGACCTTAAGTTTAGAACAATTGACCTTCCACCAATGCAAAATATCAAAATCATCAACTGTCTCATTACTTTCTCGTAAATATCGATCCAACTCCATCTTATTTTCTACATTGTCTTCCTCATATAAGTGTATAGTAAAAGTGGAGCCAAAGTTAAGATCATTTTACTCCCTTAACTCACTTTCCATAAGTTGTGCGAATTCTCCAAGCCACATACTTCATTATCAAAGTAAAGAAGTCTATATTCATCGTATAATTTCCTCAAAACATCGAACACCCTAGTTCACATATCTTTGACAACCTCTCTATCATATAATTGATTAAAACTAATTTGTACATAGAACATCAATGAGCAACCGAAGGTACAAAAATTAAGATCAATGACTTTGATATGGAGCTCTAGGTTTGATAAGACTAGGTTGCAATTTCGAATTCCTCATAGTGGATTTGTACGTGTCCCTATATCCTGTGGTTTTTTACCTCTCTGATCGACGAACACCATAAATTGCTATTTATCATCCATATTGCTATAAATCTTTGAGCAAGTTTATTAGTTATAGCATAACCCTCAATCAACCATATTTATGCTAGACTCAGTGAAGGTTAGTTTCATGCTAGCTTTTAGAGTTTTCAGCCTTGTTTTACAATTATTTATCATTAAGCTCCCTAGTTGAATGGTCATGGATGATAATCACTGGAGCTTGGAGGCAAGATCTTAGAAGCGTGGAGGAAACAATAGGAGAGCACTGGAGGAAGTTGAGAAGCATCTGAGAAGGAAGATTGTCATACTTCCTTACTCGATTGAGCTCTGATTTTGGCCAGACTTTGCAATGATTTTGAGATGTCTTTAGTATATATGGATTTTGGGTCTCTTTAGAATGCTTTTGAGAGGGGATTCTGACTCCACTTTATAAGGAATCAACAACTGATATTTTTTGGGGAACTTCTCCTAGCAGAAGCAGGAGCACATCCAACAGAGGAGAGACTTCTTTGTTCTCTACTGGCTAGTTCTTTTTCCATGGTTGTAGTTTAGGTTTTTAGTTTTTTTCAGCTTAAGTTAATAAATTCAAATTCGACTTTTTGGCATTTCTTTGCTACGATTGCTGCTGAATCTCCAGCTAGGGAGAGATTACTTCCTGCAGACCAAAACATAGGGTTCCTATTCTGTCCCAAGTATGAGATAATAACATATATATGAAGTTCTGATCTTGAATACCTTCCTTTGCATGTAAAAATCCTATCTTTCTCACACATAGAGAGCTGGTTTATTGGATGCATGTTGCTATCTCTAATGCTTTGCATCCCATGCTTAGATTTGTGATGATGGATCAATGAGGTCTCGGTATGGATGTTTTTAAGTCTCTCATCATCATAGAAAAATATATTGTACGTTTGTTCAGAAAGCCAGATTGGTTAACCTAATTCACAATTTGCAGCATCTCTTACAAGCAAGTGTGTTTGGTGGGAGTCATGTGTGTGCTGTACCTATGTTGTAAAGACCCATAATTTAATTTTCTAAAAAGTTGTGTAGTAGGTAGTAAGGATCATTGAGGTCTAAGAAAGTAATGTAGGGTGGTTGAGAAAGTGCTTATTATGATCAGTGGAATCATTTGAGTCTCATAAGAAAGTGAGAAAAACCCTTTAGAGAAGTCCAAGTTTCACAAGCATTCTAAACTTGAAAAAGGAAGACATAAATGACCTTTAAAATGAGATAAGATGCCACTTTTTTCAAATTTATCATTTCAATTCATATCTTTATTTAGTGAAAATAAAGAAGAGAGGAGAAGGGCCAATTCAAGCACTTCATACTACAAGATCTATAAAGGGGATTTTTACACTCATATTTAACCTGAACATATTTATAGATAATTTCAAATACATTTACAATAATCTTGTTTAAAGAAACATCTTTAACCATAATAGCCCAAAAAAGGCTTCCAAAAGCTTATTTGGCAATTGTTTTTTAAAATAATTTTCTACTCTCTAAAATAAAAAAATAAGGAAAATATATTTGATAATTAAAAACCGTTTTTTGTTTTTCATTCTTAAGAATAGAAAACATGGTATTTTTAGAAAACATCTTTTAATTGTTTTTACTTTTTTTCTAATGACTATTTTAATAAATAATTATACAAATATGTAGAATGATTAAAAATAAAGAACTAAAAATAAAATTTATTTTTAAAAGTATTAAAAACATGTTAAATACATTTCAGGTTTTCAAATAGATTTTTGTTCTACAAATATTATAGAATAATTTTTAAAAATTATTTTCAAAAATTATTTTTAAAAACTGTTTTTGAAAATAGTTACCAAACAAGCCCTAAGCCTTTATCTCTTGTACTTTGTTAAGTATTTTAGTAAGGAACTAGTTATTTTTATTTTTATTTTTATTTTTTGAGTTAAAACAAATCTTTTCCCATAATATCTATCTTTTGCAAAAAATCTAAATCATGACATATAAAAAGAGGTCCTACTAATTCAATGAACCATCTTGATAATTACTATGGAAAAAAAAAACTTTCTTGAACTAGAAAGTCATGCCAAAATGGAACTTAGGAAGATTGAGGAAAACATATCTTGAACTTATTTTGTTCCTTTTACCATTTTTCTTGCATTTAATGACAATGGGATAAGCAAAAATACTGAGGATGACAACTGGGTAGTGAAGTGCAGAAGAAACCTAATAATTTTGACGATATCGTAATTAGTTGATCAATCAAGTTATTAATTAGGATGATTGATTCTCGAATTTTACACAAATAGTTTACTTGAAGCAACCTTTGGGCTATGTGTGGTTCTCAAAAAGTGCAAAGGAGAAAAATGTTAATAAAAATAGTTTTCTCATGATTGGTTTCACCATGAGAAATACGAAAGAAAATAAGATATAATTAAAATTAGTTAAAAATTTATGTATTTTAAAATTATTTAATCTTTATATAATAAAGAAAAATAAGTTTAAAGAAACATATAAAAATAATTTATCAACTTTGAATCTTTTTTTTTCTTTCCACTTTTCCTTCTATTTTATTTTCCTTACATTTTCCCTCAAATTTCTCGAAAACCAAACATAACCTTCTCAATCAATAAAATAAAGATTTCATTTATCGGTTCATGATAAAGACTTACAGATTCAGCCCTTAAATTAAATATGACTGAGCTAATTAAAAATACCTAGAATTAATCATTTATTATTATAATTATTATTATTAATGTCTTCTCCTTGTCACAGAACTAACAAATACAAGAGTAAAGGAAGTCAATTGTAGAAGATACGTAATAAATAACAATTGCATTTATCATATAGCTAGCAAATTCTATTCTGTAACTGCACCAAAGCAATTAATAATGAGAGATTTCATCTTGTATATAAGTGCTAAGAGAATGCTAAACAACTACACCAACACTTCAGCTATCATCCATGGCTGCTGTAATTCTTCTTTTTCTTCTCACTCTTTCATCCCCTCTCTTCTTTGGCCAAACACTCAAGCCCGTAGAGGCAGGAGACAAACTAATTGAAAGTGCATGCCACACTGCTGAGGTACCAGTAGTATGCATGCAGTGTGTAAAATCTGACGAGCGTTCGGGGAAAACCGATGCGGTAGGGATTGCCAACATCATCATCGACTGTTTGATGAGCCACTCTAGCTACTTGGCAAGCAACATGTCGAATTTAGCTTCTAATCCTGAACACAATGCCACAAAATCAGCCTATGAACATTGCTTCCTGCACTGTTCTGATGCAAAGACGGCGCTAAATTCAGCAGCTTTGGAGCTAAAGAATGGCAGCTATGATAGCGCTGAACTGTCCTTGCGCGAAGCAGCGCTATATCAAGGCACATGCCGATACGAGTTTGTGAGTTCAAATGAGACTTATGTGCCACCTAATGTATACTATGATCTGAAGGTCTTTGATATACTTACTGTGGCTGCCTTCAGAATTATAGAGAAGCTCTGATTAAGAGTTTTGGAGGGTTTTCACCTAAGTGCTCATCATCCATGAAAAATAAAGTTTCATGTTGACTAGGAGACATGTAACATGAAATATTGAGACATAACATACACCTCCTTATCATCTATAATGGGCTTGAAACATATTTCCTACAACTATTTTCACATTTATATATATATATATATATATATATATAGAGATAGAGAGAGAGAGAGAGAGAGAGAGAGAGGTGATATTTACTTTTTGGCTGAATAGAAAAAATTAAAATATTATACTAAAAAGTAATTTATTGATGTCAATTAATATAATTAAATTAAATTTATTGATAATAAATTAGTTTTAATTATTTTGGTTAATATTATTACTTTTAATTTAATAGAAAAAGTAAATTTCTATTCAATCTAAAAACAAATATCATTGTAATCTACGATGGCTTCTAGGGGATGGGAAAATTCTTGTCCATTAGCTTATATGAATTTGCTTCATGGTATTGCTTCATGCTATGGGAGGGACTTGCAATGAAGCCATATACAGAACAGAAACACTTGCCTTTCCTTATATATTTGATTCCATTTTTTGTTCATTACTTAATTCTTCTTATAGTGGTTTTTCAGTTGAAATTTTCTTGTGAGTTTTAGATTTCATGGTTTCCTAATTGTTGATGGTAATTTCACTTTACAAAAGCAAAAAATAATAATGACTCAAAAGTATCAATATTATCCTAACTAGTTTATGTAATTTAGTTCATTTGTGGTCCTATGGGCCCATGTATCTAGATTAATCTTGTCTATACATAGTAATATTCCACTTGATCTATAATAGTAGAATTCTAAAGGATTGATTTGCCATATGACGAAAGGGAAGGTGGAAAGAATTTGTAGAAAATGACTCAAAAAAAAAAAAAAATTCCTATTAAAAAAAACTTGTGATTCCTCGTCATGGTCACTTTCCTCATGTGTGACTCTATACTCAGCAAGTGAAGAGACACCTTAGAATTGCAAATTGGGAGAGAGAGAGATGCCAAAGAATTGAAAGTACAAGCTCATACTCGCAAGTGGAAATAAATAAGGGAAACAAACATGCAAATTATGGTAAGATGGCTCAAACTCATGACTTCTCACCAAACTAAGTTCTAATATCATGTTGAACAACCAATTTTTTTTAAAAGTTTAAGTTTATAGTATTTTGATTCAATATACATATCATGTTTCTTTAACAATCTCAATACTTGTATGTTTTGTATGCATTATTTTTATTGTTTCTGGCATCAGTTCATAGATGATGCTTATAAATTTCTTGTATGATCTTTGAATAACAACTTTGATTTTGAAGATTCATGTTACTATTCAATGACTTTATCTTTCGTTTTTGGCCATAAAGTCTTCATTTGGACCATCACTAAATCTGAGTATAGTACTAGCCCTAAGCAACCACAACTTAATTGTAGGAGATTGAAAAAAAAAAGTTACTATTAAGTTTAGGAGTCGCTGAAAATATATAAGATTAATAAAAAATTATAACATCACTTGTGAACATTATCAAGGAGCATGATCTGTATATTAAGTCCAAATCCTATAAATTTATGCTTTTAAAAAAATTGGTAGTTCAATATAATATAAAACTTGATTTAATAGAAAATCATCAATTCAATTTAGTTTCTTACGTATTAATTTAAAAACAAAATCATAAATATTTATAAATTAAAAAATAATTTGTTTCATATTCTTAAATACATTTAAATCTAAATAGATCTTAAAATAATAGTCAATGTATTGAAAATGACAAATTTAATAATTAAAAAATTGTTTTAAAAAATTATATAAACAGAACCAATTTTAAAACCATTGAAAATATGGTAACCAAATTTTTGCAGATTTCGGATCAAGGGTCCAATAACAAAAATAAACCCACCAAGCAAACTGAAAACAATTATCCTTGGATATTTCCGTTTTAGCCCTCTGATGAACTCAACACCACCTCCTTGGCAGCATCACCGAAGCCACCTTTCCCGACGTCGTTCACTGGCTCAATGGATGATGCTGGCCTCGTAATATCGCAGCCTCTGTCCCGTCTCCATCCACGGGGTTGAAGTCACCATGCATGGGTTCCCCCATTGCTGGTTTTCAGGGTCGTGTCCGGAGTTTATCACCAGTTTTGAAGACTCGCAGTGCTTGATGATCTTGGGAACAATTTGCTTTCTGGGTAGATTTTGGAGAGTTTCGCCAGGTTGAATCTTGAGAAAAATTGGTCATTTTCGCATTGGAATATTCATTAGATCGCACTAGAAAACTCTCAATTTCTGCAACCCATCTGCCACAGCACCGAAAGAGGTGTCGATTTCTATAATTTGGGTGGTTTTGATTTTTGGGTTTGATTTTGATTTTGATTTTGATTTCTATAACTTGAGAAGTTGAACCTTTCGTGAAATAATTTTCTTCTGGAGTGTTGCCAGGTTTTGGTGAATCCAAGAATGAAGCGGAGGTTTCGGAAAGGAACAACGTTGAATTTTGTGGGTCTCCTCCCAGGATTTGCAAGACCAGCTCAGGATTGAGCTCCGGTGCTCCGGTCTCATGACTGGAGCGGTAGTCTCGGCTTCATTATCAACTGGGCTTCGAGAAGTAGACTCCCACGCCAGGGTGGGATTGTCTTTTAGTTTGGGCTATTGGGCTCAGAATATTAAGAAAATGGGCCTCTAAACTTTGAATAATATCAAAATGGGCGGGAAGACATGATTTTATCTCAATTTTTCTAATGAAACTACTTCGTATCACTTAAAGCCAGTGTTTTGATACTCGAACCGGCCGATCCAACCAGACTGTCTACTGATGGCCTTTCCGGTCATGTTCCCCCTTTTGAATTGGATAGTCAAGTTCCCCCTTTTGAATTGTCTCTCTAATGGACCGGTTTCAAATCGTTTGAGCTGACGATCGGACCTATCATAATATCATTCTTTTTTAGAGTTTTTCTTAACACTTTAATAAATTTTGATCAACTTTTATCTCACCAAAACCATTTATTCAATATTCTCATAAAATTCAATCAATTTCTGTCTCACTAATATTTTTCCAAATTTTTATCTAATATAATTGAACATTTTGTAAAATTTAACCATCAATATACATATCTACTTCATTTCTATTGATTTGATTGTAGATATATTAACAAAATCGATAATTGAATAATAATAATAATAAAAAGACTATAATTGTTTTTAAAAATTATTTTTTGAAAATTATTTTTAGAAACAATTTTAACATGTTTTCCCGAGTAAAAATCAGTTTGAAAATTTGTAATGCTTTTAACCTTCTTCGTATTTTTAAATTTTTTTTAAAATAACTTTTATCTATGATACATTATTTTTGGTTTTTTTTTTTAAATAATTTCTAGAAAACAAGTAAAATATATTTCCAAAATAATTCTTGAAAACCTATTTAATAAGTAATTGATAATAAATGCATTTTCATGTTTTTTTTTATTTTAAAAAAGCAAAAACACAACATAAAATTTTTGTTTTGGATTATATAAATAAACAAATTTATTATTTAATATTAATAAGGGACATACTTGTTATTTTTGTTTTTAAATTTAAAAACTTCTTTAAAAAAAATATAGTTTTATTTTATATCTTTAAAAATTATTTTAAAAACTTTTTAAATTTGATGAAGTAAAATTTTTTTAAATAATTTTTAAAATCATTAATTTTTCAACGTAAATCATTATTATTATTTTAATATTTTAAAAATAAAAAATAAAAAGTTCATGCAAATGCATATTAAATTTAATAATTTAAATAAAAATTAAATTCTTTTATTAACCAAGCTTAAAAAAATTAATAAATTTTAATTCAATATACATTAGGATCATGAAAAAAAAAAAAACTATAGAAAGCCAATAAAAGAGATTCTAGCGAGCATTGATGGACTCTTTCTAATAACATTTTCCATAAAAGGAAAAGGAGAAGAGAGAAGAGAAAAGAATATCCCAGCCGCCAAACATATCGAACTCCATGTGCATGCTCCGTTGCTCCTTCAGCAGTTGAAAATATCTTCCTCTTTTTGCCTGAGCACTATAGCTGAGGTGAGAAGCCTCTGTCCCATGAGCGGTTGAATTCATTCAGAAGATTGAAAGGTAAAAATTCCTCCCTTTTTTTCTTTTCCCTCTGTTTGGTGGCTGAAAAACCTGAGAAAAATAAAAGAAAATGGAACATTTCCTGATTTTCTCATACTTCATGCTGAGAGCGAAAAAAGAAAAGAAAAGAAAAGAAAAAACCCACATGAAAGCTCAGTTCAATGGAGGGTTTTTTTTTTTTTTTTTTGAGGGGGTACTTTTTTCCTGCGTTTTCTCAGCATCCAAATGGGGTTAAATTAAAGTTTTCATTGAATTGATTTTCTTGCATTATGGTTAGCTGAGAGGTTGCTTGCAGCTGATTTTAACATTAATTTGTAGTTGAAAACTAAAAATATGTGCAAAAGTAAGGTTTCCTTTGATGGGTCAGAGTTACAATGAGAATCTCTAAGCTTAATTAGGTGAATTAAAGAAAAGAAAAGAAAATGATACATGTTATATGATTTTATGTTTCAAGCTATTTTCATTTCCAACGCATAACCAATTAAAATAAAAAGGACATTTTCACCACTAAATTGAATAGCTGTATTTGGGCTCAGTTCAATGGAGCTTTTTTATGGGCTTTATTTTCCTGCATATCCTCAGCAGCCAGCGGAGTTAAAATGAACTTTGCATTGGGTCATTTGTCTTGGATAGTGTTAAAGAACATGATATACATTGTGAACCCAAATCCTGCAAGCTTAAACTTTTAAGAAAATTGGTAATTGAACATGGTATTAGAGCTTGGTTTGGCAGGTGGTCATGTGTTCCAGCCGCTCTCCATGTGTGAGAAAGAATGTCTGAACTGTGTTTAATTTCTTTTCTTACATTATGTTTAAGTGATAAAAAACATAAGACTCCAAATCTTAGTTTAGCTTCCTTTTCCAATTGTTTTTCTTGCTTTTCTTACATTGTGTTCAGTGATAAACAACATGAGACTCCAAATCTTAGTTTAGCTTCCTTTTCCAATTGTTTTTCTTGCTTTTCTTACATCGTGTTCAGTGATAAACAACATGAGACTCCAAATCTTAGTTTACTTTCCTTTTCCTGTATTTTCTCATTAAAGAAAATGGTTCTGCGGCTTTTTTAATGTGAATTTCTAATTGTAAACTAAAAATCTATGCAAAATGAGTGCTTGGTGAATCAGAGAGAAAATGAGAAATGGATTGTTAATTGTATGTTTTTGCTCTTTGTTTTACAGAAAATGAAATACATAGGCCGGGTTGCTGTAGGTTTTGCATTTTTTGGATCCCAATAAATTCAAGATCTTAATATATCTCCTTTTCCTTCATTTTTTGGCAGGAAAGCAGAGTGAAAGGGAAAATCTCAAAGATTGCAAAATAGGATGAGCTGCATGCATGTTTTTCCCAACAGTTCAGTTTCTCAAGCAAACACTGTTCATCGGGTGTTCAAGCTAGAGGGAGGACGAACATTAGTTCAGGTCAATGGTCAGAGAGTCGTCTCTGCATGCCTTAATGTGGAGGTTAAAGCGCCAAAGTCTGCAAATTTAGGGAAATTAGGGTTTGGGGAGAGCAAGGATATCATGGAGACGGAAGGGAGAGTTATTGTGGGAACATATGCAAGAACTCCAATTGTACTTGTGAGTGGCAAAGGATGCAAATTGTATGATGCTGAAGGACGAGAGTATTTGGATATGAGTTCAGGGATTGCAGTGAATTCACTTGGACATGGTGACCCAACTTGGTTGAAAGCCGTCATTGAACAGGCAAACACGCTGACCCACGTCAGCAATATCTACTACTCAATCCCTCAGGTTAATGCTTCTCTTGATTTTTGTTGTTGATATGTTTCCTTAATACTTTGTTTGGTTGCTTGGAAAATTGAGGAAAAGAAAAGAAAATGGGTTCTTTGAGTTTTTTAATCTTATGTTTTGGTTTCTGGAAAATGAAGAACTACTTTGACAGACCCAAATGATTGTATTACAGTTGTGAGTCAGGAGGTTTTCCTTTCCTAGACCTCAAATAATAGGTAATTTGAGATCCAAAAATGACTGTTTACTTTGTTTTTCTACATTTTCTCAGGTTTAAGGGCATTTGTGCCTTATTTGGAAATGAAAACATTTTTTTTTGTTTCTTCATGTAGCATCTGACACAAAATATTTTGTTTCTAGTTACATTTTCAAATTCCCCCTTTTTTTTTTTTTTCTCCTTGTGTTTCTAATGATGTATAGAATCGTTTTTTTTTAGGATTTTCAGAAAAGAAGCTACTTAGATTTTCCTTTCATCGTGTTTTTTGTTTCTGGATACTCTCATTTGTAACAATGGACTTGTGCCTTCATATATTTTTTCCAGCAAAGTAGGCATTGTGTAATTTCCTTGGATCATCTAAACTTCCTGAGAGAAAATCACATTTGTAGGTTTATCATGTACATCTTCTGCATCAACTATTACTATACGAGTGCACTGTGATTTATTTGTGTATTTTGTACATATGCGTGTAGAGAATTGAGAAATGCCTCTTATTCCAACTTTGTATAGGGATTACTGCCAAAGAGTAGAGAATTACCAGGGCTAGAAAAAATGAATTATTGAACTTCACCAATGTTACATATATGGAACATCATGCACTAGTTATCATAAAAGCTTTATAATTCAAATCTCTCCACACCCTGTGTGCATTTTGGGATGTAACTCCAGATTCTCGTAATGTTTATTAATAGATGGTATTTTATGCTTGTTATGATAGCTAAATCAAATATCAGGCAGGTCTTCCTCAGTAATAAAACATACAGTCTACTTCTTGATGTTTCTTTGACTGATGAAGTGGCAATGAGCATACGTATACCTCATCTATTTATCATCACTTGTAGGCTATGCTTGTGTTTGGGAAGAGACATTGGTTTTAGGGAGTTGATGTGCTATTTAGATAATTCCTCCCTAGTATGTTCTTCCCTTGCCAAACTAGAGTACCCATTCAGTTGTCAATATTATTATTAAACCAGTGATGTAGCACTAAAATTCTCTTCTCCTCTTCCCACACACACATTGCATGGTAGGAAAGAGTCTAGACAAGAGAGGTAAAAAGCCTGTTTGATATAGAAGGACTGCTGTAATAACACCATGGAAAAGGCCATGAAAAATGTGAATCAAAATGGGAAAGCTTGAGCTGATGTTTTTTTAATTTAGGGTTGGGCCTGGTTCAAAAAAATTATTCAGAACACTATGGAAAAGGAACCCCAATTGTTGTACCCTTTTTAGTGGCATACCTACAGAAAGAAGGTAGAAGAGAAAAAAACTGGGTCCTGCTGCCAAGGACACTGGGAAGTCAGGGAACAACATACCAGAGCAGCCTGGCAAGTCTGGAAGTAATCAGCTATATATGGATTGTCCTTTCTAGTTTCTATGGAAAGAGCTTGAGCTAGGGTTGATGTTTGGTTCAGGCTTCTCACAGAAAGCATTGTGATTTCCAGAAAAAGAAAATGCATAAATTTGAACTGCCATACACTTCCACAGCACACACTAACAACCTGCAGAATTTGACTGATTCAGAGTGGCTCGAGTTTTAGTTGCTAAAACTGTCCCACAATAGAAATCCCTGTGTAAGAGTAATT
>JAJJMJ010022432.1:99418-133280 GCA_022059055.1 Vitis cinerea | reverse complement strand
AAAACCACAAAACAAAGGAGAATAATTGGAATCAACTTCTTCCTTCTGCAATTGATTCAACAGTTGAAGATGGAGAATGATTTCACAAATTTCCCTGATACACAGAGCTCATGAAGTTGAAGAATGGAAAGAGACGCAGAGGATACCATTGTGGGATACCAGCACTGAAGAAACTTAAGGAACCACCGTATTTCCCTCATACTAAGACCTTTCTGGCATCGAGTGAGTGTATTGAGTCATATTTTGAAATGGATTTTTTACAAACATGCCTATCATAAGAGGTTTAGACTTGTCAAATAATAATCAACTTATGGATTTACCTATGGAGATTGGCAACTTAGTTACCTTGCAATATCTTAATTTGTCGAGTAGAAGGATAAAATACTTACCAGTGGAGCTTAAAAACTTGAAAAAATTGAGGTGCTTGATATTGGACAGTATGTATTCACTTGAATGATGCAAAAAAGACTATTGATGATGTATCCATCATTGACCTTACATTTGCGTTGTCCATCCAAACATTATTAAACTCCCGTTGATTACAAAGGTCCATAAAACGGTTAGGAATCATTGACTGCAAGTGTATGAAACTGCTCCAACTATGCCCTTACATAGAACAACTTTGTATAACATATATATGGTAGTAAATAGGAAGATGTGGAAATGAATTTTGAAAAGGAAGACATGACACTTTAACTATTATTCTTCAGCTCCCATACCTTATTTCCACTGATCTCCTTCTCTGAGAAACAATCCCTTAATCTCAAAAGAATTCAAAATCCAAAATGCAGAAGCTCGGAGGAAGACACATAATCTTCTCCAATTCCCAAAAGCGTCAACTAGTGCATATCATCTTCTCCAATTCCCAAAAGCGTCAATGTGAAATCAAAAGAATTCAATTTGCTTCAATTTTCATGGCATATGAGCTCTAATTTTCACCACAAATCTGTTCAAATTTCTGGCATAAATTAGCTTTGATTTCACATCACAAGCTTAGATGCCCACTGCACACTGAGATTAAGTTCTTAGAGGTAAAACAAGAAATTTAATCAATTTGATTGCTTTTGTTTTACTTTCACTATTCTTGTAAAACTTGAAAATGATGCTTAATTTTGTGTTGAAAGAAAGCTGTAAATTAAACATTTGCCAAAATCAAATAAAGATGGTAAGAAATATTTGCCTAACAGTGTTAGTTGGAAAATTATTAAAATATATAGGAGAAAAAAAATAGTGAAAAGAAAAAAAAATGTTAGGATGCAATGCATGAAAATCAATTTTTTTTCTTCTTTTTATTCTGAATTGAGTAATATTGTGAATTTTCCCAATTCTAAAGTGATAAGGAAAATCCTAAGATCCCTTCTAGAAAGATTTAGGCCTAAAGTCATTGCTTTAGAAGAGAGCAAGGACACTGATTTGATGAGAATTGATAAACTTGTTGACTTCATTCAAACATATGAGATGACCATTCCCAATTCTTAAAGGCCCAAAGATTATACTTTCAAGGCTTCTAAGAATGAGGAAGAAGATATTGAAATGTGAAATAACATAACTAGGGATGAACTAATTAAGGATTAAAAAGGCCATGAAATTCGCTAGAAAATTTAATAAAAATCAACAATATGGAAAAGGAAAAAGAACTAATGATAAATCCTCTAAAGAAAAGGATAAAAATATCTCCAAAAGTAAAAGATAGAATATTTTAACTATACTGGTCTAGGACACTTTGCTACTTATTGTCCTATTTCCAAGGATATTAAAAAGTCCATGCAAGCTACTTAGAGTGACATAAATTCTGAAGAGAGTGACTTCACAACTTCTGAAGATGCAATGTATGATCAAAATAGCTTTTTAAATTTTGTTGCATCTACTGATTTTGTGCATGATAGTGATTGTGAGTACACTGATAAACAAAATGCTACTTGAATAATCTTATTGTTGAGCATGAGAATCTTATTAAAACAATTTTGAGGAATCATGATATTCTAGATGCTCATAAATCTAAGATTGATTTGCTTAATAAAGAAAGGATAAATTTTCTTAAAAAAATTGATTTTTTTTAGTTTGAACATCATTCCCTTCTTAAGAGAAACAATGTTCTCACTCAAGAGATTAAAAAAATTAAGTTCTCTTCTTCTATTAATGAGATATTTCACCCTGGAACTAAAGTGTTAAATGAAATTCTTGATAAATGCAAATCCTATGGTGATAAAAGAGGGATATTAACCGAATTAAAACTCCTATTAGTGGAGACACAATTTTTGTTAAAAGTAAGGAAGAAACCCTTAGCCAAGCAACACCTTCACTCCTTCACTTTGCACACATTGTAAGAAGTCTAGACATACTCAACATAGGTGCCACATTAGATTTCTTGAGACGTATGAGTCAATATTCTGAACATTGGAAAAGAAAGAAAAACAAATAGTAAGCCTAAGTATAAAAAAAAAAACACCACATAACATACTTTTTGGAATGAAGAAAACCTGGTGTGGAACCGCATTTTTCACTTATGTCCCCACTCATTTTGCGAGACTCATTTTTTCTTGGTGAAAAATCAATTTTGGAAAAGTCAAAGTCGCCACTTATTTTATTTTTATTTTAAAATGAAAAATAAAACAAGAAAGAAAACCCTAAAGAAGTGACTCCATAGTTTTGGAAAAGCATGTCTCGAAAACCCAAGTCTAGATCCGGGGATCAGGTTACCTATTAGGAAGGTACCTTTATAAGGTAGCACCCTTTTAAGCCCTAAAAAGGTCTCTACTGACTAGGTTGAGGGAAATGTGTCAATCAATTAATTGATTGATGGTACCTAGATAAACTAAGGTGATTTTAAAATTAACATGCCAAGCCAGAAAGTCAAATCATGATCATAAAAGAGAGTCAAAGTGTGTACCTGGACTGCTTCTCAAGCGCTATTATAAAATATCAAATTTAGTATAGAAATGTAGCACACAATATGCATTTTTATCAAAGATAACCAAACGATCCAATGTATATCAACGCAATCAAACATGACAACAAGCAAGGGTATAATACTCAAAAAAATGGATATTCGTGGAATTTTGAAAATAGGGCGATAGAGGGCGTACCTGGACAATGAGTTGAGTGCTAAAAAGGGGAACAAGGTGTAAAATAATCTCATGTATTCACAAAGAGGAAGCACAATCAATTAAACAAACAATATTAAAGAAAATATCATGGATGTTGGGTCCCCACCAAAGCCCTAATTTTACTTTTGCATGATTTAATTCTATGAATTCCATTGCTTGGAATCATGAAGTTTATTTATGCTTCTTAAAAATCAAGAAAACCATGAAAATTATCAAGAGAAATAAAGAAAATGCAAGCTAGAAGGAAATTTGACAACAAAAGGCTTATTGGAAATGAGGATTTTCATTGCCTAAAGTGTAGAGATGGATTTTTTTAAGCTAGAATTATTCAGTTGGAAAGGATTTGAAAATTCAATTCAAAACTGTAAATTCTCTATCAAAGAAACAAATAGAGGAAGAGGTGTGCACCAGGGTGGCCAAAGAAGTGGAGCTAGGAAATTCTGGATAGAAGAAACCAATTCACTGCAAAGGTGTTCAGCTGTCAAATGCTTCAATTTAAAAGGCAACTTGATTTGTAAGCTCAACTGGATTCTCCTCAACATTAGTCTGACACTTAACAGAAGGTTCAAAAATTCCAATTTTCTACATTGAAAGGTTTCCTGCATTCTATATTAAACTCTCACTGCCAAGGTTTAGTCACTTCTCTTTCTCTTTCCTATGAGTATGAACAGTTAGAACTGAATGCTGGATCAAAGAAGACTGTCACATTCAACAAAGCTTTGGTGAATAGTATAGGGGCTTTCATTTATGGCTCTAAAATGGATGAAGGTTCTCTTTAGGATCTCCACTTAGGATCTGATTGCTACTCAAAAAGTACTCTTTTATAGCTTGAAACTAATTGTTTTAAACACTTTTGAGTAGTAGTTAATACATTTCAACTCAATTGGCACATTAAGGAACCTAGCAAGGGTTATTAATTAGTTTTTGGCAAGTTTTGGTGTTTTTGGTAACTATTTGATTATTGAGACAAGCCAAGAATGAGAGAGAATTTTGTGAAATCCATAACAATGGCAATTGAAGCTCAAATACATGAAGAATCTGAGCTTTGGAGCACTTCATAGCCCTTTGCCAAGCTTGGCAATAGGTTGCCAAGCTTGGAAATAGGTTGCCAAGCCAATCAGAGATGCAAGGAAGAAAACCAGAAGAAGAAATCCAACAACCAGCATCTTCGCATGGCTATGCGAAAATTTCACATAGCATGCGAAATCAAGAGGAGGAGGAGCTGCAGGACTGAGAGCAGGATTGAGGGAAAGAAATTTCGCACACCATGCGAAATCTTCTTGTGCATCGACTCCGTTAGATTTTTATCTCCAGATATTTTGTGTAATTTACTATTTTCTCCTTGTAATAAACCAATGATAGGATTTCATGGTTTGGAACTATAAAGGGGGGTTGGAAATACCTCTCTATATATATCTCTCTTTGTATAACCTGAGAAGAGGGGGAGAACACTTGAAAAATCCGGTAGTAAGAAATATATAGAGCTTTTGCTCTGTCTTTCCTTCTCATTTTTTTTTCACTTTTCTTTCTAGCCAAACAACCTCTGAGGATGATTTCTCAGGGGATGAGTGGCTAGGTTTTACGTTTCTTGGAGTGAGGGAAGCTAGGTGAAGGGCCCAAATGCAAATATGGGAGTTATCCTTGCTTTAAATGAAAGTAGTTGTTAACCATTAATGGTTTTTATTTTAAGGTTTAGCTTTAAATCCCTTAAAAGCACCTTGAGTGGTCAATACTTGGTAAGCTTTTCGGATTCTATGGATGCTTATTGCTAGATCCATGGATGTCTATTAGTTATCATTTATGAGCCATTGGAAGGTGGTTCAAGGTGAGGGTCTTTAGTGTTTGAAGCCATTAATGGGAAGCAACTATCATTTTTCATGAACCCTTTGGATCAAATTGCTAAATATAAAACCGATTTGGGAAATAACCATCCTTTATGTTATTGTCCCCAACGCAAGGAAAAGATCCGAAATCTCCCCCTTTGTCTAAGGAACCCGATCCTAGTGAACTAAAGCTCCAAGAAACCTTTTCTTTGTAGTTAACTTCACTTATTATTTTTTCTTAACTTAAAATCAATCTTTGCAACCACAATTCCATTTTCTTTAAAAGCTAATTTTCATAAGGAAAAGCACCATTTTATTTCCATCACTAAAGTCAACTGTACGATAAAAACCCATCCCTGTGGACGATCCTAGAGCCACAATGTTATGTTAGCTATGCTACCTTAGTGTAAGGTGATTTAGGTTTTATAAATTTTGTTGATAACACCCGTCTGGGCAAGAATCAAATGACACGACTGTAATGGGGACGAATCAAATGGCATCGTTGCCGGGGATGGTGCCAAAGTACATTGACATGACTTTTGGTGAACACTTGTGATCTTCATCACAAGTTTGGTGATTTTTCTTTTACTAATTCTTTTTCTTTGTCTATATTTTAGCTTATCTTTTATTTAGTTTTTAGCTAACCTTAATCTCTTCCTGGTATTGTATTTTTTTTGTTTTCTTTGTTTTTGTTTCAGTGATATCTAGTTGTGCATGCCCTATTGGATAAGAGATATTGAGGGAAGACTTATGAAGATTGAAACTCCTTAAAAAGCTGAGTTGGAAGTGTACTTGAACATCATGGATGTTCCACCTGAAGACAATAATAGCCAACATGGTCAAGAGGATAATTTCAATGCATACCAATCTATGAGGGACCGCATGCATCCACCTTGTATGAGTGCACCATCATGCATAGTGCCTCCCACTGAGCAGCTAGTAATCCGACCTCACATTGTGCCACTCCTACCTACTTTCCATGGGATGGAAAGTGAGAATCCCTACTTGCATATTAAGGAATTCGAGGAGGTTTGTAATACATTCCAATAAGGAGGAACTTTAATTGACTTGATGAGGCTCAAGCTATTTCCTTTCACCTTGAAGGATAAGGCCAAGATTTGGCTTAATTCTCTAAGGCCAAGGGGTATCCGAACTTGGACTGATTTGCAAGCCGAGTTTCTTAAGAAGTTCTTCTCTACTCATAGGACCAATGGTTTGAAAAGGCAAATTTTGAACTTCTTAGCTAAGGAGAATGAGAAATTCTATGAGTGTTGGGAGAGGTACATGGAAGCTATTAATGCTTATCCTCACCATGACTTTGACACATGACTCTTAGTGAGCTATTTTTACGATGGTATGTCTTCTTCAATGAAGCAACTCTTAGAAACTATGTGTGGAAGAGACTTCATGAGTAAGAATCCGGAGGAAACCATGGACTTTTTGAGTTATGTGGCTGAAGTTTCAAGAGGATGGGATGAACCAAATGCTAGAGAGGTGGGAAGAATGAAGTCTCAACCTAATACTAAGGGTGGGATGTATGTTTTGAATGAAGACATTGGCATGAAGGCAAAGGTTGCATCTATGGCAAGGAGATTGGAAGAGCTAGAAATGAAGAAGGTACAAGAAGTGCAAGCTATGCCTTGTTCCATTTGTCAATCTTATGAGCACTTGGTGGAGGAGTGTCCTACAATTCCAGTAGTGAGAGAGATGTTTGGTGATCAAGCAAATGTTATTGATCAATTCAAGCCCAATAACAATGCTTCATATGGCAAAACCTACAATTCAAATTGGAGGAACCATCCAAATTTCTCTTGGAAACCAAAGCCACCTCAGTACACACAACCTGCTCAAGTGCCTCAGCAAGCCTCAAATCTTGAACAAGCTATTGTGAACCTTAGCAAGGTTGTGGGAGACTTTGTGGGAGATTAGAAGTCCATCAATGCTCAACTGAATTAGAGAATTGATAGTGTGGAGAGTACATTAAACAAAATGATGGATGAGATGCAAAATGATTTGTCTCAGAAGATATATAATGTCCAATACACAATCTCAAGGCTTACCAACCTCAACACAGTGCAAGAGAAAGGAAAGTTTCTTTCTCAACCTCATCAAAATCCCAAGGGTATCCATGAAGTGGAGGCTTAAGAGGGAGAATCTTCAAAGGTGAGGGAAGTCAAAGCAATTATCACCTTGAGGAGTGGTAAATAGCTTGATCAGCTCACATCCAACCCAAAGCAGGATGAAGAGAGTGTAGCAGAAAAATATAAGAGTGAGAAAATTAAAAGAAAGAGAAAAGGAAAAAGTCCAAAGAAAGATGACCATGATTCTAGTGTGGATGAAGAACCTGAGAGGATAGTCATCAAGGAAGTTATGATGAAGAAACACATGCCTCCACCTTTCCCCCAAGCTTTGCATGGCAAAAAGTGAACCAATAATGCATCAGAAATTTTTGAAGTGTTGAGGCAAGTGAAGGTCAATATCCCTTTGCTAGACATGATCAAACAAGTGCCGACATATGCAAAATTCTTGAAGGACTTGTCCATTGTAAAGAGAGGGTTGAATGTGAACAAGAAAGCCTTCTTGACTAAGCAAGTGAGTGCCATTATACAGTGTAAGTCTCCAGTGAAGTACAAAGATCCGGGCTACCCAACCATCTCAGTGAGTATTGGAGGGACTTGTGTGGAGAAAGCTTTGTTGGACTTGGGAGCAAGTGTGAATTTGCTACCCTACTCTGTCTACAAGCAGTTGGGACTTGGAGAGTTGAAGCCAACATCCATCACTCTATCCCTGGCAGATAGATCAGTGAAGATTCCAAGAGGGACGATCGAAGATGTCTTGGTTGAAGTTGACAAATTCTACTATCCAGTGGATTTTGTTGTTCTTGATACGGATTTGGTTGTCAAAGGAACTAATTATGTTCTTATCATACTTGGAAGATCATTCCTAGCTACATCAAATGCAATCATCAATTGTAGGAATGGAGTCATGCAACTCACGTTTGGTAACATGACATTGGAGCTCAACATCTTTCATTTGTACAATAAGCATATCCATCCGGAAGAAGAAGAAGGTCCAGAGGAAGTGTGCATGATTGACACTTTAGTGGAGGAGCATTGTGATCAGAGAATGTAAGAGGATTTGATTGAGAGTTTTGGGGATCTTGATGAAGGGTTACTTGAACCCTCAGATTTGCTTGCTATCCTGCCCCCTTAGAGGAGAAGAGAGGAAATTCTACCCTTATTCAATGAGGAGGAGATACAAAGAGCTGCTAAAAAGGAGCCCCCAAAGCTTATTCTTAAGCCACTACCCATAGAGTTGAAGTATGCATACTTGGAAAAAGACAAGCAATGCCCTGTTGTTATATCTTCAACTCTTACCATTCATCAGGAGGATTGTCTACTGGAAGTCCTTAGAAGATGTAAGAAGGCAATAGGGTGGCAAATTTCTGATTTGAAAGGGATTAGTCCTTTAGTCTGCACCTATCATATTTACATGGAGGATGAAGCTCATCCAGTTCGTCAACCTTAGAGAATGTTGAACCCTCACATGCAAGAGGTGGTGCGAGCTAAAGTTCTTAAACTACTTCAAGCCGGTATTATTTACCCCATATCAGATAGCCCATGGGTAAGTCCTACTCAAGTTGTGCCAAAGAAGTTTTGGATCACAGTGGTGCAAAATGATAAGGGAGAAAATGTCTCTACATGTCTCACTACAGGTTGGAGGGTGTGTATCGATTACAGGAGGTTGAATGCGGTGACAAGGAATGACCATTTCCTGTTGCCCTTTATTGATCAAGTGCTTGAGAGGGTCTCTGAGCATCCTTTTTATTGTTTCTTAGATGGCAACTTCGGGTACTTTCAGATAGAAATTGATGTTGAAGACCAGGAGAAGACCACTTTCACGTGCCCATTTGGAACCTATGCATGCAGGAGAATGCCTTTTAGCTTATGCAATGCACTCACAACTTTCCAAAGATGCATGTTAAGCATTTTTAGTGATATGGTGGAGCGTATTATGGAAGTCCTTATGGATAATATCACTATATGTGGAAGTGCATTTGATGAATGCTTGATCAACTTAGAAGCTGTTCTGAACCGATGCATTGAGAAAGACTTAGTGCTTAACTGGGAGAAGTGCCATTTAATGGTAGACCAAGGGATTGTCCTTGGGCACATTATCTCCAAGCAAGGCATTGAAGTTGACAAAGAAAAAGTTGAACTCATTGTTAAGTTGCCATCCCCAACAAATGTCAAAGGAATAAGACAATTCCTTGGCCATGCCAGGTTCTATAGGAGGTTTATCAAGGATTTCTCTAAGCTTGCAAGGTCTCTTTGTGAACTATTGGTGAAGGATGCTAAATTCATATGGAATGATAGATGTCAAAGGATTTTTGAAGAATTGAAGCTATTTCTGACAATCGCACCAATAGTGAGGGGTCCGAACTGGCAACTGCCCTTTGAGGTAATGTGTGATGCCAGTGACTTTGCCATAGGAGCTGTTCTTGGGCAAAGAGAAGACGGAAAACCCTATGTGATCTACTATGCGAGCAATTGGATAAGTTTCGTGCTTACTTGGTGGGGTCCTTCATTGTGGTTTTCACTGATTACTCTGCTTTGAAGTATCTGTTGACTAAGCAAGATGCTAAAGCAAGGCTGATTACATGGATTCTCTTGCTTCAAGAGTTCAATCTCCATATCAAAGACAAGAAAAGAGTGGAGAATGTGGTAGTAGACCACCTTTCAAGGCTAGCTATCACACATAATTCCCATGGTTTGCCCATTAATGATGATTTTCCAGAGGAGTCTCTCATGTTGGTGGAAATTGCTCCTTGGTATGCTCACATTACAAACTACCTAGTCACAGGAGAAGTTCCAAGTGAGTGGAAAACACAAGATAAGAAGCACTTTTTTGCAAAAATTCATGCTTACTATTGGGAATAGCCCTTTCTATTCAAGTATTGTGCGGATCAGATAATAAGGAAGTGCGTTCCTGAAGAAGAGCAAGAGGGGATTCTCACTCATTGCCATGAAAATGCATGTGGAGGCCACTTTGCTTCTCAGAAGACAGCCATAAGGGTGTTGCAATCGGGTTTCTGCTGGCCATCACTTTTCAAAGATGCCCACACCATGTGTAAGAGTTGTGATCGATGCTAGAGGCTTGGAAAGTTGACACGCAGGAACATGATGCCTTTGAACCCCATTTTGATAGTTGATTTTTTTTATGTTTGGGGCATTGACTTCATGGGACCATTCCCTATGTCTTTTGGCTGCTCTTACATCTTGGTGGGAGTAGATTATGTTTCTAAGTGGGTTGAGGTAGTCCTATGTAAACACAATGACCATAGAGTGGTTCTCAAGTTTCTCAAGGAGAACATCTTCTCAAGATTTGGGGTGCCCAAAGCCATAATTAGTGATGGAGGTACTCATTTTTGCAACAAGCCTTTTGAAACTCTCCGAGCCAAGTATGGGGTGAAGCATAAGGTAGCTACAGCTTACCACCCTCAAACTAGTGGGCAAGTTGAGTTAGCAAACAAGGAGATTAAAAACATATTGATGAAAGTAGTAAACACAAACAAAAAAGATTGGTCAGTCAAGCTCCTTGATTCACTATGGGCATATAGAACAACGTACAAGACCATTCTTGGGATGTCTCCTTATCGCCTAGTCTATGGCAAAACATGTCATCTCCTTGTGGAATTGGAATATAAGGCTTGGTGGGCAATCTAGAAGCTCAACATGGATTTGAGCAAAGCTGGGTTGAGGAGGTTCTTAGACCTCAATGAGTTGGAGGAATTGAGAAATGATGCCTACATCAATTCAAAAATTGCAAAAGAGAAATTGAAGAGGTGGCATGATCAATTGATTTTCAGCAAGGATTTTCAAAAGTGACAAAGAGTCTTGTTCTATGACTCTAAGCTCCACATCTTTCCGGGCAAGATGAAATCAAGGTGGATAGGTCATTCTACCATTCACCAAGTGTATTCAAATGGAGTAGTGGAACTATTGAACTCCAACAACACCGGGAGCTTCAAAGTGAATGGCCACCGTCTCAAGCAGGGATTGAAAAATCGGGAAATATCGCCGATATTTCGAAGAAATATCGGATATCGGTCGTCACCGAAACGATAATCGCCACCGATTATCGATCCATGAAAATATCGCCAAAAAATCGGCAAAATCGCCAATATATCAGTGAAATATCGGTGAAGCACCGATAAATCGGAGAAAAATCGCGAGTGGATCTTACGCGCGGAGCAACCAGAGGTATTTTTACCAAATTTTCGAAAAATTTCCTGATATTTCCTACCAGTCCAGCTCGCGCAGTTGTGTTTTTCAACCTGGCTCAAAAATCGTGGATTTAGGGTTCGTGAAATTTAAATCCAATGGCACAATAGCGAAGAGACCCCTAAAACAGATCTAGAAAACACAGAGAGTAAAAGAAAAGCAATTTTTTTGGTTTTCTTTGGGGGTTTTGAATGGATTTTCTCGGAAATCAAACGAGGATGAATTTTCCCGGAAATCGAATGGGGGATGGATTTTCTTGGGAATCAAACGAGGGTTGCAAAAAAAAAAAAAATAATAACATGATTAGATTAGTACCTGCGAGGATTGAGATTTGAGAGTAGTAGAGGAAAATAAGGCTTTTTTTAGGGATTCTCTCGTTGGGGGACAACTTTAGAAAAGGGTTCTTAATGCCCAAGAGAGAAGTGGGTGCCTTTTTTATTTTTAGATTTAGTGGAGATAAAAAAAATAAAAAAATCATGAGAACAATTTTCCACTCTCTATATAAATAATTATTAATTATCAACATTTATTTTGATTATTAAATAAATTAATATTAATAGAAAAAGTTGTTATCACGTATTTTTAATAAAATTTTAAAAATTAAATCTTAAATAATATATTTTATATAAATTAATTTAATTTTTCATTTAAAATATAATAAAATATGTTTTAATAAAAGTATTTTAAAAATTTTAAAATAAATACTGTTTTCAACCAGATGAACTCCCTTCATCTAACAATATAATGAAATCACATCGATCTCTTTCTTAGTATAAGGACTATTGCAATCTCATATGTATTATATTTATGTATAAATTGTTTTTATTCAATAAAATCAAATATTTCTTAACTCAATTCTAACTTTATACACTTTCAAAATTCATATATATTATTTTTAAAATTCAAATATCGAATTTACCAATATATCTCTGTTTACGACATTTTTTTTCTTAATTATATATATATCAATTACACTTACAAGATAACTTTAAAATGTGTATTCTTACTTATTTTATCATTTTTTGAAGTTTTTTTCAAGCATTCCTATTAATTTTAAATAATTTTCACTTCACCGATATTTGTGAAAAAATATCCACCGATATTTCTCCGATATTTCCGATATATCCATAAAATCGAACTACCGATATATCCGTGAAAACCGATATTTCAATCCTTGGTCTCAAGCCCTTTGTAGAGCCTTTTTCTCACGACAATGAGGAATTTATCCTCCTTGATGCACATCAAGCTTGATAAGACCAATTTTTTATTTTTATTTTTATGGACTTAGTTTTTCTAAAGACTATCGAGTTCATATCTTTTTGTTTTATTTTTTATTTGAGAGTTTTCCTGTATTATTACTTGTTTTGATTTTGATTTCTCGTTTTAATTTCATTTTAGTTTGATCTAACTTAGGTTTTTGATGATCAATTGTAGGGGAGACTTCAAAGCAGTTGGGTGTTTCCTTAAAGATTCTTGGCAGAGGAAAAACCAAGACAATTCGCATACCCTACGAAATTCATGGCTCATTTCGCATGGCGTACGAAATTTTTGCACACCCTATGAGCCAATTTCGCACACTCTGTGAAATTTTCACAGAGTATGTGAAAACCTAAGGGTTCTGCGAACCCATTTCGCATGCTGTGTGAAAATCAAAAGACATTGTGTGAAAATCAAAAGACGTTGTGCGAAAACCAAGAGACACTCTGTCATCTCTTTTTAAACCCCCGAGCCCTAATTTCCCTATTTCGCAAGCACCCTTGTCATTGCGAATCCCTCATTTCCTCTGCCACCTTGCGACCTCGTCCCTTTCCATTCGACATCCCGCCCTGCACATATCACTTGGAAGACTCGCACTTTGAGCCCCTTTGGAGCAGGGACCCGAGACCATTTTTCCATTTCTGACATGGCACAAACCCGATGACCTCTTCCTGCCCCTTCACCGCGTTGCACTCCGAGGCAAAGAGCCTCTGCTGCTCAGGTGCCTAGTGATTCTCCATCTCAGGCCGCCGAGGCCCCGTAGATTCCACCTTTTAAGGTTAGAGCGCCCATTAGTCCTTCCTTTCCTGCTCCTCAGCGCAGATATGAGACGAAGAGACCACCTACTAGGCCAAGGGAGACTACTTCGCGCCCTGAGAGTTCAGTGCGGCGCCCTCCTACCAAAAGGGCCAGGACTTCAGGCCTAGGCGAGTCATCCAGAGCTTCACAACCTGAGCCTCCTACACATTCTGATTTACCTTTTGATATGTCACCGATGTCTATTATCAGACGCCAGATGTTTATAACACCATCCATTGAGGGCAACTCAGATTGTAAAGCGAGACATTTCCACTCGGAGTTATATTTTGATCAGGAGGCCATGCGACAGTAGGCCCAGCTCCGAGCTCTTATGGCCTACTACAGAGGTACCATCTTGAGCACCTTATGATTCCTTGTGAGTTCTTTTATCCCAGAGTAGCATTAGAATTTTACCAGTCCATGACTACTCATGGCATCCCGAGTCATACCGCGATTTCCTTCACCATTGATGGATGTCATGGTGTTCTCGGGGCCAGACATATTGTAGAGGCTCTACAGATTCCTTTCTAGCCAGTGGATCCATCTGATTTCCGCCAGTGGTCCCCAGTATCTCAGAGGGACATGGTCCACATTTTATCCAGGGGGACCTCTACAAATTCGATCCTTTTATGGAAAGAGCTTCCACTTGGGATGCTCTTCGTAGATGTGGTGCTACACTCCAACCTCTTTCCCCTACAACATTCGATACAGAGCCGATGAGCTATTTTTGATGCTTTATTTCTTATATCAAAGGGCTTCTACTTCGGCCCACACCACTTGATCATGGCCTCCCTCGTTCTCTTTGAGAAAAAGGTCTATAGAAAGAAACTTCAGAGGGCGGACACCATTCCATTACTATTCCCAAGGTTGCTTTGCCAGACCTTGGAGCATATGGGCTTTCGTACTGAGCCTCGGCTTGAGCGTCACCGCCTTTGTCAAGAGCAATTCACTCTCTACAAATGGAATCAGTTGGCGGGCTATTCTGCACCTCCAGGAGCCCCTCCCATGGTAGCACCTCTAGCCCTCACAGATAGAGCAGGGCGAGCTTCTAACAAAGACTATACCACCTGTCCCTGCATCACCTACTTTAGCACCACCAGTGCCCAGGCCTAAGGCTACTTCTGCTGCCCCCCCTATGACTCATATTGTTCCACCAGTTGCTCCTACTACATCTGAGTCTTCCATCACCATCTCTGCTTCGGAGTTTTGCAGCCTTATACATACCTTTCAGACACTCACCACCACACATGCTGCTCTCTTCCAACAGATGGCTGAGATGTGTGCACATCAGGACTAATAGACTGCTATACTATGCCAGATTCAACAGCACCTAGACTGTTGCCTCCATCTCAGCCTGACCTTCCTGCATCATCAAAGCCTTTAGCTCTAGCTGAGGACACTACCATAGTAGAGGTCCAGATTCCGCCACCTCAAGAGGCCACCACAGATGCCATTGCTTCAGATGATCCTCAGGATGAGCCTCAGACAGTTGACATAACCACAGCTACACCTGAGGATGCATCATCTCCACATGAGGCTCCCACTACTTGATCATAGGACATCTCTTTATCTTATTGTATTTACATATTATATTAGTGGAGATTTGTCCTTGTTTTGATGCTTTATATTCTGGGATTGGATGTATTACCTTATCATATCTCATATTGTACTTTCTCAGATTAATATATAGACATCATTTTTTTTTAATTATACTTAGCATTTTTCTATTTCCTCTACTTATTACTCTTTTGTTTTTTTTTTTACTCATGTGGTTTCTCCTATACGACTCAGACTCCATTTCACTCAGGAGGTACCACTTCCTCCCTTTATTTATAATTGCTCTTAAAACATTGAGGGAAATGTTGATCTTGGTTGGGGGAGAGAGTTGAGGAAGGAAGTTTTGTTAATAATGCTAGGGTAAATTGTTAATTTAGTTACTTTTTACTTAATTTTAAAAGTTTTACCCTACTCTCCATGGTTATTAAGGAAAAATTCTCAAAATGAAATAGGAGAAATTGAGTTCTTGCCTTTTTACTTGAATCTTAGAGTTTGTATTATGCTTATTGAAGTTGATGAATTATTGAAACTCCTATTGAATTCAACCTTATTTCTTCCACTTTAATCTTACAACACACTGTGCACATTAGGTTCTGGTTATAAGATGAAAAACTATCTCACCCCCTGAACTTAGGAAAATTTTGACTTGGTACATTTGACCTCGTTTTAATAGTGTTGGGACACCTTATAAAAGGCCAATGAGCCTTAAAAAAAACAAAGTGTTTCACTTGCCTTGAAACCCAAGCAAGGTCTGAGGGGTATACGATGAAAGTCTTTAAAACCCGGTGTCCTAAGCCTTTATTGGTTGGGAGTCACTGACCTCAATGCTTGTTACAAGGGTGAATAGGTGGAGTTTAACACATTATAGGTGCTTGGGTATTGAATTTCAATCTCAAAAGTCCGGGAAAAAAATCTGAGGAGTTAGTAGTCGAAAGATCCTTAAAGCTTGATGCCCTAAACCTTGATTGGTTGGGAGTCATCGATGGATCCCCGTTACATGGACACTTTAGAAAACAATACCTTTAGCATTACACTCCTACAATGAAAAAAACTTGTGAAATAAAAGAGATGTGTTCTTAGCCTATTAGAGGTTGGTCAGTTTACTTAGGTTTGAGAAAGAACTAGGTTGGGGGGAGAGAATAGTTCGACATACTATAATCGGAAACAAATAAGCTTAACACTTAGATTTTTGTGGAAAAATAAGGATTAGACCTTTGGGAGTGGAAATTCTTTTGATGCTTAAATTTGCATAATGCCTACTCTTTATAAATTGTGATTAGGCAAAAGATTTGATGAATCTTGTTGAAGGTTGGGTTTTGCCTCTTTGATGTTCCATGAGAGAGTATAATCCACATCATGCCACTTGAAAATTTTTTGGGGTGATCGGCATGATTTTGTAAATTATTTTACTGTCTAATTTTCTTTATCTCTCCTTCATTGCTAAGGGACTAGCAATATGTCGGTTGGGGGGAGTGATTGCTACTCAAAAAGTACTCTTTTATAGCTTGAAACTAACTGTTTTAAACACTTATGAGTAGAAGTTAATACTTTTTAACTCAATTGGCATATTAAGGAACCTAGCAAGGGTTACTAATCAATTTTGGGCAAGTTTTGGTGTTTTTGGTAACTATTTGATCATTGAGACAAGCCAAGAATGAGGGAGAATTTTGTGAAATCCATGGCAATGGCAGTTGAAGCTCAAATACATGAAGAATCCGAGCTTTGGAGCACTTCATAGCCCTTTGCCAAGATGGGCAATAGGTTGCCAAGCCAATCAGAGATGCAAGAAAGAAAATGAGAAAAAGAAATCCAACAACCAGCATCTTCGCATGGCTATGCGAAAATTTCGCATAGCATGCGAAATCAAGAGGAAGAGGAGCTGCAGGACTGAGAGCAGGACTGAGTGAAAGAAATTTCGCACACCATGCGAAACCACAAGAAGCAGCCAAAGAAATTTCGCACACCATGCAAAATCTTCCTGTGCACCAGCTCCATTAGATTTTTATCTCCAGATATTTTGTGTAATTTACTATTTTCTCCTTGTAATCAACCAATGATAGGATTTCATGGTTTGGAACTATAAAGGGGGGTTGGAAAGACCTCTCTATATATATATCTCTTTGTATAACCTGAGAAGAGGGGGAGAACACTTGAAAAATCCGGTAGTAAGAAATATACAGAGCTTTTGCTCTGCCTTTCCTTCTCATTTTGTTTTCACTTTTCTTTCTAGCCAAACAACCTCTGAGGATGATTTCTTAGGGGATGAGTGGCTAGGTTTTACGTTTCTTGGAGTGAGGGAAGCTAGGTGAAGGGCCCAAATGCAAATATGGGAGTTATCCTTGCTTTAAATGAAAGTAGTTGTTAACCATTAATGGTTTTTATTTTAAGGTTTAGCTTTAAATCCCTTAAAAGCACCTTGAGTGGTCAATACTTGGTAAGCTTTTCGGATTCTATGGATGCTTATTGCTAGATCCATGGATGTCTATTAGTTATCATTTATGAGCCATTGGAAGGTGGTTCAAGGTGAGGGTCTTTAGTGTTTGAAGCCATTAATGGGAAGCAACTATCATTTTTCATGAACCCTTTGGATCAAATTGCTAAATATAAAACCGATTTGGGAAATAACCATCCTTTATGTTATTGTCCCCAACGCAAGGAAAAGATCCGAAATCTCCCCCTTTGTCTAAGGAACCCGATCCTAGTGAACTAAAGCTCCAAGAAACCTTTTCTTTGTAGTTAACTTCACTTATTATTTTTTCTTAACTTAAAATCAATCTTTGCAACCACAATTCCATTTTCTTTAAAAGCTAATTTTCATAAGGAAAAGCACCATTTTATTTCCATCACTAAAGTCAACTGTACGATAAAAACCCATCCCTGTGGACGATCCTAGAGCCACAATGTTATGTTAGCTATGCTACCTTAGTGTAAGGTGATTTAGGTTTTATAAATTTTGTTGATAACACCCGTCTGGGCAAGAATCAAATGACACGACTGTAATGGGGACGAATCAAATGGCATCGTTGCCGGGGATGGTGCCAAAGTACATTGACATGACTTTTGGTGAACACTTGTGATCTTCATCACAAGTTTGGTGATTTTTCTTTTACTAATTCTTTTTCTTTGTCTATATTTTAGCTTATCTTTTATTTAGTTTTTAGCTAACCTTAATCTCTTCCTGGTATTGTATTTTTTTTGTTTTCTTTGTTTTTGTTTCAGTGATATCTAGTTGTGCATGCCCTATTGGATAAGAGATATTGAGGGAAGACTTATGAAGATTGAAACTCCTTAAAAAGCTGAGTTGGAAGTGTACTTGAACATCATGGATGTTCCACCTGAAGACAATAATAGCCAACATGGTCAAGAGGATAATTTCAATGCATACCAATCTATGAGGGACCGCATGCATCCACCTTGTATGAGTGCACCATCATGCATAGTGCCTCCCACTGAGCAGCTAGTAATCCGACCTCACATTGTGCCACTCCTACCTACTTTCCATGGGATGGAAAGTGAGAATCCCTACTTGCATATTAAGGAATTCGAGGAGGTTTGTAATACATTCCAATAAGGAGGAACTTTAATTGACTTGATGAGGCTCAAGCTATTTCCTTTCACCTTGAAGGATAAGGCCAAGATTTGGCTTAATTCTCTAAGGCCAAGGGGTATCCGAACTTGGACTGATTTGCAAGCCGAGTTTCTTAAGAAGTTCTTCTCTACTCATAGGACCAATGGTTTGAAAAGGCAAATTTTGAACTTCTTAGCTAAGGAGAATGAGAAATTCTATGAGTGTTGGGAGAGGTACATGGAAGCTATTAATGCTTATCCTCACCATGACTTTGACACATGACTCTTAGTGAGCTATTTTTACGATGGTATGTCTTCTTCAATGAAGCAACTCTTAGAAACTATGTGTGGAAGAGACTTCATGAGTAAGAATCCGGAGGAAACCATGGACTTTTTGAGTTATGTGGCTGAAGTTTCAAGAGGATGGGATGAACCAAATGCTAGAGAGGTGGGAAGAATGAAGTCTCAACCTAATACTAAGGGTGGGATGTATGTTTTGAATGAAGACATTGGCATGAAGGCAAAGGTTGCATCTATGGCAAGGAGATTGGAAGAGCTAGAAATGAAGAAGGTACAAGAAGTGCAAGCTATGCCTTGTTCCATTTGTCAATCTTATGAGCACTTGGTGGAGGAGTGTCCTACAATTCCAGTAGTGAGAGAGATGTTTGGTGATCAAGCAAATGTTATTGATCAATTCAAGCCCAATAACAATGCTTCATATGGCAAAACCTACAATTCAAATTGGAGGAACCATCCAAATTTCTCTTGGAAACCAAAGCCACCTCAGTACACACAACCTGCTCAAGTGCCTCAGCAAGCCTCAAATCTTGAACAAGCTATTGTGAACCTTAGCAAGGTTGTGGGAGACTTTGTGGGAGATTAGAAGTCCATCAATGCTCAACTGAATTAGAGAATTGATAGTGTGGAGAGTACATTAAACAAAATGATGGATGAGATGCAAAATGATTTGTCTCAGAAGATATATAATGTCCAATACACAATCTCAAGGCTTACCAACCTCAACACAGTGCAAGAGAAAGGAAAGTTTCTTTCTCAACCTCATCAAAATCCCAAGGGTATCCATGAAGTGGAGGCTTAAGAGGGAGAATCTTCAAAGGTGAGGGAAGTCAAAGCAATTATCACCTTGAGGAGTGGTAAATAGCTTGATCAGCTCACATCCAACCCAAAGCAGGATGAAGAGAGTGTAGCAGAAAAATATAAGAGTGAGAAAATTAAAAGAAAGAGAAAAGGAAAAAGTCCAAAGAAAGATGACCATGATTCTAGTGTGGATGAAGAACCTGAGAGGATAGTCATCAAGGAAGTTATGATGAAGAAACACATGCCTCCACCTTTCCCCCAAGCTTTGCATGGCAAAAAGTGAACCAATAATGCATCAGAAATTTTTGAAGTGTTGAGGCAAGTGAAGGTCAATATCCCTTTGCTAGACATGATCAAACAAGTGCCGACATATGCAAAATTCTTGAAGGACTTGTCCATTGTAAAGAGAGGGTTGAATGTGAACAAGAAAGCCTTCTTGACTAAGCAAGTGAGTGCCATTATACAGTGTAAGTCTCCAGTGAAGTACAAAGATCCGGGCTACCCAACCATCTCAGTGAGTATTGGAGGGACTTGTGTGGAGAAAGCTTTGTTGGACTTGGGAGCAAGTGTGAATTTGCTACCCTACTCTGTCTACAAGCAGTTGGGACTTGGAGAGTTGAAGCCAACATCCATCACTCTATCCCTGGCAGATAGATCAGTGAAGATTCCAAGAGGGACGATCGAAGATGTCTTGGTTGAAGTTGACAAATTCTACTATCCAGTGGATTTTGTTGTTCTTGATACGGATTTGGTTGTCAAAGGAACTAATTATGTTCTTATCATACTTGGAAGATCATTCCTAGCTACATCAAATGCAATCATCAATTGTAGGAATGGAGTCATGCAACTCACGTTTGGTAACATGACATTGGAGCTCAACATCTTTCATTTGTACAATAAGCATATCCATCCGGAAGAAGAAGAAGGTCCAGAGGAAGTGTGCATGATTGACACTTTAGTGGAGGAGCATTGTGATCAGAGAATGTAAGAGGATTTGATTGAGAGTTTTGGGGATCTTGATGAAGGGTTACTTGAACCCTCAGATTTGCTTGCTATCCTGCCCCCTTAGAGGAGAAGAGAGGAAATTCTACCCTTATTCAATGAGGAGGAGATACAAAGAGCTGCTAAAAAGGAGCCCCCAAAGCTTATTCTTAAGCCACTACCCATAGAGTTGAAGTATGCATACTTGGAAAAAGACAAGCAATGCCCTGTTGTTATATCTTCAACTCTTACCATTCATCAGGAGGATTGTCTACTGGAAGTCCTTAGAAGATGTAAGAAGGCAATAGGGTGGCAAATTTCTGATTTGAAAGGGATTAGTCCTTTAGTCTGCACCTATCATATTTACATGGAGGATGAAGCTCATCCAGTTCGTCAACCTTAGAGAATGTTGAACCCTCACATGCAAGAGGTGGTGCGAGCTAAAGTTCTTAAACTACTTCAAGCCGGTATTATTTACCCCATATCAGATAGCCCATGGGTAAGTCCTACTCAAGTTGTGCCAAAGAAGTTTTGGATCACAGTGGTGCAAAATGATAAGGGAGAAAATGTCTCTACATGTCTCACTACAGGTTGGAGGGTGTGTATCGATTACAGGAGGTTGAATGCGGTGACAAGGAATGACCATTTCCTGTTGCCCTTTATTGATCAAGTGCTTGAGAGGGTCTCTGAGCATCCTTTTTATTGTTTCTTAGATGGCAACTTCGGGTACTTTCAGATAGAAATTGATGTTGAAGACCAGGAGAAGACCACTTTCACGTGCCCATTTGGAACCTATGCATGCAGGAGAATGCCTTTTAGCTTATGCAATGCACTCACAACTTTCCAAAGATGCATGTTAAGCATTTTTAGTGATATGGTGGAGCGTATTATGGAAGTCCTTATGGATAATATCACTATATGTGGAAGTGCATTTGATGAATGCTTGATCAACTTAGAAGCTGTTCTGAACCGATGCATTGAGAAAGACTTAGTGCTTAACTGGGAGAAGTGCCATTTAATGGTAGACCAAGGGATTGTCCTTGGGCACATTATCTCCAAGCAAGGCATTGAAGTTGACAAAGAAAAAGTTGAACTCATTGTTAAGTTGCCATCCCCAACAAATGTCAAAGGAATAAGACAATTCCTTGGCCATGCCAGGTTCTATAGGAGGTTTATCAAGGATTTCTCTAAGCTTGCAAGGTCTCTTTGTGAACTATTGGTGAAGGATGCTAAATTCATATGGAATGATAGATGTCAAAGGATTTTTGAAGAATTGAAGCTATTTCTGACAATCGCACCAATAGTGAGGGGTCCGAACTGGCAACTGCCCTTTGAGGTAATGTGTGATGCCAGTGACTTTGCCATAGGAGCTGTTCTTGGGCAAAGAGAAGACGGAAAACCCTATGTGATCTACTATGCGAGCAATTGGATAAGTTTCGTGCTTACTTGGTGGGGTCCTTCATTGTGGTTTTCACTGATTACTCTGCTTTGAAGTATCTGTTGACTAAGCAAGATGCTAAAGCAAGGCTGATTACATGGATTCTCTTGCTTCAAGAGTTCAATCTCCATATCAAAGACAAGAAAAGAGTGGAGAATGTGGTAGTAGACCACCTTTCAAGGCTAGCTATCACACATAATTCCCATGGTTTGCCCATTAATGATGATTTTCCAGAGGAGTCTCTCATGTTGGTGGAAATTGCTCCTTGGTATGCTCACATTACAAACTACCTAGTCACAGGAGAAGTTCCAAGTGAGTGGAAAACACAAGATAAGAAGCACTTTTTTGCAAAAATTCATGCTTACTATTGGGAATAGCCCTTTCTATTCAAGTATTGTGCGGATCAGATAATAAGGAAGTGCGTTCCTGAAGAAGAGCAAGAGGGGATTCTCACTCATTGCCATGAAAATGCATGTGGAGGCCACTTTGCTTCTCAGAAGACAGCCATAAGGGTGTTGCAATCGGGTTTCTGCTGGCCATCACTTTTCAAAGATGCCCACACCATGTGTAAGAGTTGTGATCGATGCTAGAGGCTTGGAAAGTTGACACGCAGGAACATGATGCCTTTGAACCCCATTTTGATAGTTGATTTTTTTTATGTTTGGGGCATTGACTTCATGGGACCATTCCCTATGTCTTTTGGCTGCTCTTACATCTTGGTGGGAGTAGATTATGTTTCTAAGTGGGTTGAGGTAGTCCTATGTAAACACAATGACCATAGAGTGGTTCTCAAGTTTCTCAAGGAGAACATCTTCTCAAGATTTGGGGTGCCCAAAGCCATAATTAGTGATGGAGGTACTCATTTTTGCAACAAGCCTTTTGAAACTCTCCGAGCCAAGTATGGGGTGAAGCATAAGGTAGCTACAGCTTACCACCCTCAAACTAGTGGGCAAGTTGAGTTAGCAAACAAGGAGATTAAAAACATATTGATGAAAGTAGTAAACACAAACAAAAAAGATTGGTCAGTCAAGCTCCTTGATTCACTATGGGCATATAGAACAACGTACAAGACCATTCTTGGGATGTCTCCTTATCGCCTAGTCTATGGCAAAACATGTCATCTCCTTGTGGAATTGGAATATAAGGCTTGGTGGGCAATCTAGAAGCTCAACATGGATTTGAGCAAAGCTGGGTTGAGGAGGTTCTTAGACCTCAATGAGTTGGAGGAATTGAGAAATGATGCCTACATCAATTCAAAAATTGCAAAAGAGAAATTGAAGAGGTGGCATGATCAATTGATTTTCAGCAAGGATTTTCAAAAGTGACAAAGAGTCTTGTTCTATGACTCTAAGCTCCACATCTTTCCGGGCAAGATGAAATCAAGGTGGATAGGTCATTCTACCATTCACCAAGTGTATTCAAATGGAGTAGTGGAACTATTGAACTCCAACAACACCGGGAGCTTCAAAGTGAATGGCCACCGTCTCAAGCAGGGATTGAAAAATCGGGAAATATCGCCGATATTTCGAAGAAATATCGGATATCGGTCGTCACCGAAACGATAATCGCCACCGATTATCGATCCATGAAAATATCGCCAAAAAATCGGCAAAATCGCCAATATATCAGTGAAATATCGGTGAAGCACCGATAAATCGGAGAAAAATCGCGAGTGGATCTTACGCGCGGAGCAACCAGAGGTATTTTTACCAAATTTTCGAAAAATTTCCTGATATTTCCTACCAGTCCAGCTCGCGCAGTTGTGTTTTTCAACCTGGCTCAAAAATCGTGGATTTAGGGTTCGTGAAATTTAAATCCAATGGCACAATAGCGAAGAGACCCCTAAAACAGATCTAGAAAACACAGAGAGTAAAAGAAAAGCAATTTTTTTGGTTTTCTTTGGGGGTTTTGAATGGATTTTCTCGGAAATCAAACGAGGATGAATTTTCCCGGAAATCGAATGGGGGATGGATTTTCTTGGGAATCAAACGAGGGTTGCAAAAAAAAAAAAAATAATAACATGATTAGATTAGTACCTGCGAGGATTGAGATTTGAGAGTAGTAGAGGAAAATAAGGCTTTTTTTAGGGATTCTCTCGTTGGGGGACAACTTTAGAAAAGGGTTCTTAATGCCCAAGAGAGAAGTGGGTGCCTTTTTTATTTTTAGATTTAGTGGAGATAAAAAAAATAAAAAAATCATGAGAACAATTTTCCACTCTCTATATAAATAATTATTAATTATCAACATTTATTTTGATTATTAAATAAATTAATATTAATAGAAAAAGTTGTTATCACGTATTTTTAATAAAATTTTAAAAATTAAATCTTAAATAATATATTTTATATAAATTAATTTAATTTTTCATTTAAAATATAATAAAATATGTTTTAATAAAAGTATTTTAAAAATTTTAAAATAAATACTGTTTTCAACCAGATGAACTCCCTTCATCTAACAATATAATGAAATCACATCGATCTCTTTCTTAGTATAAGGACTATTGCAATCTCATATGTATTATATTTATGTATAAATTGTTTTTATTCAATAAAATCAAATATTTCTTAACTCAATTCTAACTTTATACACTTTCAAAATTCATATATATTATTTTTAAAATTCAAATATCGAATTTACCAATATATCTCTGTTTACGACATTTTTTTTCTTAATTATATATATATCAATTACACTTACAAGATAACTTTAAAATGTGTATTCTTACTTATTTTATCATTTTTTGAAGTTTTTTTCAAGCATTCCTATTAATTTTAAATAATTTTCACTTCACCGATATTTGTGAAAAAATATCCACCGATATTTCTCCGATATTTCCGATATATCCATAAAATCGAACTACCGATATATCCGTGAAAACCGATATTTCAATCCTTGGTCTCAAGCCCTTTGTAGAGCCTTTTTCTCACGACAATGAGGAATTTATCCTCCTTGATGCACATCAAGCTTGATAAGACCAATTTTTTATTTTTATTTTTATGGACTTAGTTTTTCTAAAGACTATCGAGTTCATATCTTTTTGTTTTATTTTTTATTTGAGAGTTTTCCTGTATTATTACTTGTTTTGATTTTGATTTCTCGTTTTAATTTCATTTTAGTTTGATCTAACTTAGGTTTTTGATGATCAATTGTAGGGGAGACTTCAAAGCAGTTGGGTGTTTCCTTAAAGATTCTTGGCAGAGGAAAAACCAAGACAATTCGCATACCCTACGAAATTCATGGCTCATTTCGCATGGCGTACGAAATTTTTGCACACCCTATGAGCCAATTTCGCACACTCTGTGAAATTTTCACAGAGTATGTGAAAACCTAAGGGTTCTGCGAACCCATTTCGCATGCTGTGTGAAAATCAAAAGACATTGTGTGAAAATCAAAAGACGTTGTGCGAAAACCAAGAGACACTCTGTCATCTCTTTTTAAACCCCCGAGCCCTAATTTCCCTATTTCGCAAGCACCCTTGTCATTGCGAATCCCTCATTTCCTCTGCCACCTTGCGACCTCGTCCCTTTCCATTCGACATCCCGCCCTGCACATATCACTTGGAAGACTCGCACTTTGAGCCCCTTTGGAGCAGGGACCCGAGACCATTTTTCCATTTCTGACATGGCACAAACCCGATGACCTCTTCCTGCCCCTTCACCGCGTTGCACTCCGAGGCAAAGAGCCTCTGCTGCTCAGGTGCCTAGTGATTCTCCATCTCAGGCCGCCGAGGCCCCGTAGATTCCACCTTTTAAGGTTAGAGCGCCCATTAGTCCTTCCTTTCCTGCTCCTCAGCGCAGATATGAGACGAAGAGACCACCTACTAGGCCAAGGGAGACTACTTCGCGCCCTGAGAGTTCAGTGCGGCGCCCTCCTACCAAAAGGGCCAGGACTTCAGGCCTAGGCGAGTCATCCAGAGCTTCACAACCTGAGCCTCCTACACATTCTGATTTACCTTTTGATATGTCACCGATGTCTATTATCAGACGCCAGATGTTTATAACACCATCCATTGAGGGCAACTCAGATTGTAAAGCGAGACATTTCCACTCGGAGTTATATTTTGATCAGGAGGCCATGCGACAGTAGGCCCAGCTCCGAGCTCTTATGGCCTACTACAGAGGTACCATCTTGAGCACCTTATGATTCCTTGTGAGTTCTTTTATCCCAGAGTAGCATTAGAATTTTACCAGTCCATGACTACTCATGGCATCCCGAGTCATACCGCGATTTCCTTCACCATTGATGGATGTCATGGTGTTCTCGGGGCCAGACATATTGTAGAGGCTCTACAGATTCCTTTCTAGCCAGTGGATCCATCTGATTTCCGCCAGTGGTCCCCAGTATCTCAGAGGGACATGGTCCACATTTTATCCAGGGGGACCTCTACAAATTCGATCCTTTTATGGAAAGAGCTTCCACTTGGGATGCTCTTCGTAGATGTGGTGCTACACTCCAACCTCTTTCCCCTACAACATTCGATACAGAGCCGATGAGCTATTTTTGATGCTTTATTTCTTATATCAAAGGGCTTCTACTTCGGCCCACACCACTTGATCATGGCCTCCCTCGTTCTCTTTGAGAAAAAGGTCTATAGAAAGAAACTTCAGAGGGCGGACACCATTCCATTACTATTCCCAAGGTTGCTTTGCCAGACCTTGGAGCATATGGGCTTTCGTACTGAGCCTCGGCTTGAGCGTCACCGCCTTTGTCAAGAGCAATTCACTCTCTACAAATGGAATCAGTTGGCGGGCTATTCTGCACCTCCAGGAGCCCCTCCCATGGTAGCACCTCTAGCCCTCACAGATAGAGCAGGGCGAGCTTCTAACAAAGACTATACCACCTGTCCCTGCATCACCTACTTTAGCACCACCAGTGCCCAGGCCTAAGGCTACTTCTGCTGCCCCCCCTATGACTCATATTGTTCCACCAGTTGCTCCTACTACATCTGAGTCTTCCATCACCATCTCTGCTTCGGAGTTTTGCAGCCTTATACATACCTTTCAGACACTCACCACCACACATGCTGCTCTCTTCCAACAGATGGCTGAGATGTGTGCACATCAGGACTAATAGACTGCTATACTATGCCAGATTCAACAGCACCTAGACTGTTGCCTCCATCTCAGCCTGACCTTCCTGCATCATCAAAGCCTTTAGCTCTAGCTGAGGACACTACCATAGTAGAGGTCCAGATTCCGCCACCTCAAGAGGCCACCACAGATGCCATTGCTTCAGATGATCCTCAGGATGAGCCTCAGACAGTTGACATAACCACAGCTACACCTGAGGATGCATCATCTCCACATGAGGCTCCCACTACTTGATCATAGGACATCTCTTTATCTTATTGTATTTACATATTATATTAGTGGAGATTTGTCCTTGTTTTGATGCTTTATATTCTGGGATTGGATGTATTACCTTATCATATCTCATATTGTACTTTCTCAGATTAATATATAGACATCATTTTTTTTTAATTATACTTAGCATTTTTCTATTTCCTCTACTTATTACTCTTTTGTTTTTTTTTTTACTCATGTGGTTTCTCCTATACGACTCAGACTCCATTTCACTCAGGAGGTACCACTTCCTCCCTTTATTTATAATTGCTCTTAAAACATTGAGGGAAATGTTGATCTTGGTTGGGGGAGAGAGTTGAGGAAGGAAGTTTTGTTAATAATGCTAGGGTAAATTGTTAATTTAGTTACTTTTTACTTAATTTTAAAAGTTTTACCCTACTCTCCATGGTTATTAAGGAAAAATTCTCAAAATGAAATAGGAGAAATTGAGTTCTTGCCTTTTTACTTGAATCTTAGAGTTTGTATTATGCTTATTGAAGTTGATGAATTATTGAAACTCCTATTGAATTCAACCTTATTTCTTCCACTTTAATCTTACAACACACTGTGCACATTAGGTTCTGGTTATAAGATGAAAAACTATCTCACCCCCTGAACTTAGGAAAATTTTGACTTGGTACATTTGACCTCGTTTTAATAGTGTTGGGACACCTTATAAAAGGCCAATGAGCCTTAAAAAAAACAAAGTGTTTCACTTGCCTTGAAACCCAAGCAAGGTCTGAGGGGTATACGATGAAAGTCTTTAAAACCCGGTGTCCTAAGCCTTTATTGGTTGGGAGTCACTGACCTCAATGCTTGTTACAAGGGTGAATAGGTGGAGTTTAACACATTATAGGTGCTTGGGTATTGAATTTCAATCTCAAAAGTCCGGGAAAAAAATCTGAGGAGTTAGTAGTCGAAAGATCCTTAAAGCTTGATGCCCTAAACCTTGATTGGTTGGGAGTCATCGATGGATCCCCGTTACATGGACACTTTAGAAAACAATACCTTTAGCATTACACTCCTACAATGAAAAAAACTTGTGAAATAAAAGAGATGTGTTCTTAGCCTATTAGAGGTTGGTCAGTTTACTTAGGTTTGAGAAAGAACTAGGTTGGGGGGAGAGAATAGTTCGACATACTATAATCGGAAACAAATAAGCTTAACACTTAGATTTTTGTGGAAAAATAAGGATTAGACCTTTGGGAGTGGAAATTCTTTTGATGCTTAAATTTGCATAATGCCTACTCTTTATAAATTGTGATTAGGCAAAAGATTTGATGAATCTTGTTGAAGGTTGGGTTTTGCCTCTTTGATGTTCCATGAGAGAGTATAATCCACATCATGCCACTTGAAAATTTTTTGGGGTGATCGGCATGATTTTGTAAATTATTTTACTGTCTAATTTTCTTTATCTCTCCTTCATTGCTAAGGGACTAGCAATATGTCGGTTGGGGGGAGTGATTGCTACTCAAAAAGTACTCTTTTATAGCTTGAAACTAACTGTTTTAAACACTTATGAGTAGAAGTTAATACTTTTTAACTCAATTGGCATATTAAGGAACCTAGCAAGGGTTACTAATCAATTTTGGGCAAGTTTTGGTGTTTTTGGTAACTATTTGATCATTGAGACAAGCCAAGAATGAGGGAGAATTTTGTGAAATCCATGGCAATGGCAGTTGAAGCTCAAATACATGAAGAATCCGAGCTTTGGAGCACTTCATAGCCCTTTGCCAAGATGGGCAATAGGTTGCCAAGCCAATCAGAGATGCAAGAAAGAAAATGAGAAAAAGAAATCCAACAACCAGCATCTTCGCATGGCTATGCGAAAATTTCGCATAGCATGCGAAATCAAGAGGAAGAGGAGCTGCAGGACTGAGAGCAGGACTGAGTGAAAGAAATTTCGCACACCATGCGAAACCACAAGAAGCAGCCAAAGAAATTTCGCACACCATGCAAAATCTTCCTGTGCACCAGCTCCATTAGATTTTTATCTCCAGATATTTTGTGTAATTTACTATTTTCTCCTTGTAATCAACCAATGATAGGATTTCATGGTTTGGAACTATAAAGGGGGGTTGGAAAGACCTCTCTATATATATATCTCTTTGTATAACCTGAGAAGAGGGGGAGAACACTTGAAAAATCCGGTAGTAAGAAATATACAGAGCTTTTGCTCTGCCTTTCCTTCTCATTTTGTTTTCACTTTTCTTTCTAGCCAAACAACCTCTGAGGATGATTTCTTAGGGGATGAGTGGCTAGGTTTTACGTTTCTTGGAGTGAGGGAAGCTAGGTGAAGGACCCGAATGCAAATATGGGAGTTGTCCTTGCTTTAAATGAAAGTAGTTGTTAACCATTAATGGTTTTTATTTTAAGGTTTAGCTTTAAATCCCTTAAAAGCACCTTGAATGGCCAATACTTGGTAAGCTTTTCGGATTCTATGGATGTTTATTGCTAGATCCATGGATGTCTATTAGTTATCATTTACCAGCCATTGGAAGGTGGTTCAAGGTGAGGGTTTTTAGTGTTTGAAGCCATTAATGGGAAGCAACTATCATTTTTCATGAACCCTTTGGATCAAATCTTAATTGCTAAATATAAAACCGATTTGGGAAATAACCATCCTTTATGTTATTGTCACCAACGCGAAGAGAAGAACCGAAATCTCCCCCTTTGTCTAAGTTAACCGATCCTAGTGACCTAAAGTTCCAAGAGACCTTTTCTTTGTAGTTAACTTCACTTATTATTTTTGCTTAACTTAAAATCAATCTTTGCAACCACAATTCCATTTTCTTTAAAAGCTAATTTTCATAACTAAAATCATCATTTTATTTCCTTCACTAAAGTCAACTGTACGATGAAAACCCATCCTTATGGACGATCCTAGAGCCACTATGCTATGTTAGCTATGCTACCCTAGTGTAAGGTGATTTAGGTTTTATAAATTTTGTTGATAACACCCGTCTCGGCCAGAATCAAATGGCACGACTGCAATGGGGACGAATCAGGATCGTAGCTAGTAGCCTTGATGGTAAAAAAACAAAAACATTGTCTGTAGCAAAATTTACTTCGGGACGACCATAAATTTTCTTTAGGAGATTCAATAATCTTGGGATAAAAAAAACACCACAATCTTTGTTCGAACAGCCTCTGGATCTATTTTTTAGTGATCACGAGCAGATATCTCTTCAAGCTCTGCCTACCTCTTGAAAAGCAGTTTCCTTTATCCTGCTAGCTTTCAGTTGATCAAGCCTTTCAACTTCTACCTCAACCTGCCATAACAGAGTTTGATTCATGCGGCATGTGGTCTAACAAACCATTTTCTGCATACTTAAGCTTCCTGCGTACGTTATGTGTTTCAAGCCATTGCTTAGAAGTTCATCTGATTTGTCAATTTTCTCATAACTTTCTTCTAGATTTTTCTATAGCTCATATTATGTGTTTTCCTGCACATTATGAGCTTCAACTTGTACCTCTGGAACTTCAAATTATCGAATTTGACTATTTTTAGCGTTCTTTTCAATTTTAGCATGTGAAACGAAGAATTGAAAATTTGGGTGATTGACTTTTAGTGGTCTTAACCAATTATATGAGGAACATCATCAGTCGATGCCCGAACGCCTCATTCTGCATTCGTATAAAGCCTTTGAACAATTTCCAGCATAACATAGGCCAGTATCGTCAATGTCAGAATCAGCCTGCACGGGTGTGAGAGTGAGCTTGCTTATCTTCTTCATCATTTCACCTTTGACAGCGTGACTTGAGGCTTTGTTTCTTGGAGTTGAACATGCATCGAGAACCTTCCATCTAGGTTCTGGCCCAAATGCTGCTGCCTAACTAACTTGATCCTAGGCTCGATTGTTGGTGACCAAGCTGAGCCAGAAAAGGTTGCTATAAAGTCAAAAGTCGTTGCACTGTCTCTGGTGGAGTAAGCAAGCGATGAAATTCTGGGTTTTGCATCATTTTCATTAGTTCAAGGTCAGAATGAATGGGCAGAAGCATTGAAGCATTTTTTATTATGGTTGACGCTGCCAAGGTGAACACCCATTTCGCAAATTGATTTTAACATAACAGAGTAGAAGTTGGAGCTTTTTGGTCTTCTAGAAGAAGTGGATTTTTCATTGAGAAAATAATTAGATCGATGGTTATAATTGTTGCCATCTCTTTGAACTTGACTTATAATGGGTTCACTTTCAGCGACAAGAGATAAGGATAAATTTTTTTTAGTAACTTAATCCCCTCATTGGAATTCTCGGAAGCCAAGCTAAACTTGTAGCACTTCAGTAATACCACCTAATTGGGTGTATTCATGAGGTAGGGATGATCCAGAAAACCAGTAAAAGGAAAGAACTGAATTGGAATTGTTCTTCGGCAATCTGGCGATCAGGTGGCTAGAGTTTAGTTGGCCAGAGAACTTCAGGCAGCAAGTCACCCCTCTCATAGTCATGAAGATCAAAAAGTGCAGTCATCAAGGCCATCCATTGACTCTATGCTCTTGATCCACATAAATGCCACTTTACCCATCTTATTGGAATCTCTAGTTTCAGAGTCCTCAAAAACTCGTTTTACCTTGACAATTCGTCAACCAAGTGAATATTCAGTTGAGCTGGAACAATCACACAATGTTTCAACATTCTTGATAGATAATTATTTATTGATTCTAGAAGATAGGAATGAATTTCACGTAGTGGAGCCCATCCTCTAGTTGACACCGAACTTGCCTGAAAAATCCTATCTGATCCTTTATGCTTTGTACTTCTTCTTTCAGTTAATATTCAATTGTTTCTATTTTGGTTCAGATTTAACAAAAGACTTTCTAGGTTATTCTTTCTGCTGACATTCTGATACAAATAGAAAACTTAGTGCTGATAATCCTCTGCTCTGAACCCTTCTTGGGGTTTGGCGAAATACCAAGCCTGCCTAACCTAGCATTGTCTTGACTAGAAAAACTTGAGATAGCTTGAGTACCATAATGAACACTAGCATAATTCCCATTCTTCTTGGTTGACTTGACTTGTGCTTCAAAGGAACCAAGGAACAACACTTGGATAGTGGAATCCACAGACTTGAGCTTCCAAAGTCAGAGATAAGAGTGAACTACTAAGCCAGCTTTCTCAAGTTGCCAGTCATACTGTCCACAACATGAAAGATTAACTGTTTTGTGTTGGAGTCTTTTGGAGCTCTATGAGACTGCTATAAGACCTGTGCTTGGTATTAATCACCACCTTCATAGATAACCATTCGTGACAACATGAAGTTTAGAGTCCAACAATGATGAAGGATGTCTCTCTGCCAAGAGCAATCCTTAAGAATCAACTAAAATCTTTCCATGTCTTTCGCATAATTGTGATGTTTAAGAAGTTTTAGAACTGATATTGTAACTCAATTTTTTTTCTTGCCCTATGATGACTATTCTTAATGTAACCAGCGATGACAGTGTATCAGTGAACCAAACCTGCAAGAATTCAGAGAAATCTTAGGGAAGGAGTCATCGTTTTGGGGTAGATGAGGAGTGTTTGCTTCCAATGTGTCTACTTAAATGATGGTTCAACTTTCCACTTAGCCAATTGGCAATTTCCAAACCTCTCAGGAAGGCGTGCACGAATCTTCCACTCATCGTGAATTTATGCTATTCACAGCAGTAAGTGGCAGATTCAACAACCTTCACGTAGCGACCTGCTTCATCTTTGCCTATAAATGAGGGATCAACATCTTCAAGGTAAGTTATGGAGCACCAAGAATTGGAGGCCAGGATAATTAACTTGCAAACGTCGGAGTCAATTATTAGCAGCTTGTAATAGGGAATTGCCTTTTTGGAATTCGTAGACTCCTTTGTGGGACACTTGTAAAATACTTCTCCAAGAGCTGAAATCAACATTATGAACGTCACCCCAGTCGAGGATGTTAGGAAAATTTGGATACAAGGAGAAAAGAAACACTCTCAAACACTCACTTTGATACAATAAAACTCTCAAAGTTACAAAATAAGAACAAGAAGAAGAAGAACATAAGAAAGGCTCAAACAAGTTCTTGGAACTTTGTCCAAAGACTCTATTTCCTCCCACCTCTAGAAATCTTTAGGGAACTAATGGAAATAGTCTTGGGATTGATCAAGCCTTTTCACTTTTCTGCATAAGATTTCAAAAAGAAGAAAAGTCATATAAAGCACTCTTAGGGTTGAAAAATGGTTACAAGGATGAGAAAAAACTCATTGTCTTCTTCAATCTCTTCATCTTTGTAACATTCAAAAAATTAAATCATATGTTTAATTCACACATTAAACATGATTTAATCTCAAATGTGTAACTCTCTTACACTTAACCTCTTAAGTTTTATAAAGTTACAAAGATGAGAAGACTCATTGTCTTCCTTAACCTTTTTAAGTTTTGTAACATTTCAAAACTTAATCATGTGTTTAATTCACACATTAAAAGTATAACCCTTCTTACACTTTATTTTCAAAAGTTATTTTTCAAAAGTGTAACTCTTCTTACACTTTATTTTTAACCAACAATATATATATATATATATATATATATATATATATATATATATATATATATATATATATATATTTATATAAATATAACAATCCCCCACTTGGTTT
>JAJJMJ010022432.1:75523-99408 GCA_022059055.1 Vitis cinerea | reverse complement strand
AAAATAAACATCAACCCTTATAACCTTAACAGTGAAAATGCATAAAATAAAATATCTTTCGATTTGAATTTTACCTTAGTGTAATTGTCACAAAGCTCCGTTGAAATCTCAGGTTGCTTATAGCATTGAACCAGTTATTCCTTGTAACGAAACCGGTAACAACACACACACTTCCACTAACCACACGAGTGTCCATTATTTTCTTGCTTAACACTTTTATGGCCATGTGCTCAATCCATTCATGAACTTTCTTGAAAGAAACTCCAACTCTCATGAGAGGCGGCACCACCCCTAAGTTCACATAGGTGAAATTCTTCCAGCATCCTTGTTACCTTTAAGATGCTTGTCACGCATAGACTGAATTTCATTAAAAGCTTTAAGCTTAACCCTCCAACGGTAACAACCAGCATTAATCATCACAGATGGAACTCACATGTTCTAATGCTGCCACAACCCACTTATCAATGACTTGTTTTTACCCATTGAACTTAAGACTAGTCATTTCTTAGTATTAAGTTGGGTTACCATCATTGGTGAGTTTTATTTAAGGAGTTTTAGTCCCATCCCTCTAGATGTTATCCTTACTAAATCTCTTGTAAGAGGTTTAGTAAAAGGATTCGCCAAGTTTCCACAAGAACACAAGAAAGGCTCAAACAAGTTCTTAGAACTTTGTCCAAAGACTCTGTTTCCTCCCACCTCTAGAAATCTTTAGGGAACTAATGGAAATAGTCTTGGGATTGATCAAGTCTTTCACTTTTCTGCATAAGATTTCAAAAAGAAGAAAAGTCATATAAAGCACTCTTAGGGTTGAAAAATGGTTACAAGGATGAGAAAAAACCCATTGTCTTCCTCAATCTCTTCATCTTTGTAACATTCAAAAAATTAAATCATATGTTTAATTCACACATTATACATGATTTAATCTCAAATGTGTAACTCTCTTACACTTAACCTCTTAAGTTTTATAAAGTTACAAAGATGAAAAGACTCATTGTCTTCCTTAACCTTTCAAGTTTTGTAACATTTCAAAACCTTAATCATGTGTTTAATTCACACATTAAAAGTGTAACCCTTCTTACACTTTATTTTCAAAAGTTATTTTTCAAAAATGTAACTCTTCTTGCACTTTATTTTTAACCAACAATATATATATATTTATATAAATATAACAATCCCCCACTTGGTTAAAAATAAACATCAACCCTTATAACCTTAACAGTGAAAATGCATAAAATAAAATATCTTTCGATTTGAATTTTACCTTAGTGTAATTGTCACAAAGCTCCGTTGAAATCCCAGGTTGCTTATAGCATTGAACCAGTTATTCCTTGTAACGAAACCGGTAACAACACACACACTTCCACTAACCACACGAGTGTCCATTATTTTCTTGCTTAACACTTTTATGGCCATGTGCTCAATCCATTCATGAACTTTCTTGAAAGAAACTCCAACTCTCATGAGAGGCGGCACCACCCCTAAGTTCACATAGGTGAAATTCTTCCAGCATCCTTGTTACCTTTAAGATGCTTGTCACGCATAGACTGAATTTCATTAAAAGCTTTAAGCTTAACCCTCCAACGGTAACAACCAGCATTAATCATCACAGATGGAACTCACATGTTCTAATGCTGCCACAACCCACTTATCAATGACTTGTTTTTACCCATTGAACTTAAGACTAGTCATTTCTTAGTATTAAGTTGGGTTACCATCATTGGTGAGTTTTATTTAAGGAGTTTTAGTCCCATCCCTCTAGATGTTATCCTTACTAAATCTCTTGTAAGAGGTTTAGTAAAAGGATTCGCCAAGTTTCCACAAGAACACAAGAAAGGCTCAAACAAGTTCTTAGAACTTTGTCCAAAGACTCTGTTTCCTCCCACCTCTAGAAATCTTTAGGGAACTAATGGAAATAGTCTTGGGATTGATCAAGTCTTTCACTTTTCTGCATAAGATTTCAAAAAGAAGAAAAGTCATATAAAGCACTCTTAGGGTTGAAAAATGGTTACAAGGATGAGAAAAAACCCATTGTCTTCCTCAATCTCTTCATCTTTGTAACATTCAAAAAATTAAATCATATGTTTAATTCACACATTATACATGATTTAATCTCAAATGTGTAACTCTCTTACACTTAACCTCTTAAGTTTTATAAAGTTACAAAGATGAAAAGACTCATTGTCTTCCTTAACCTTTCAAGTTTTGTAACATTTCAAAACCTTAATCATGTGTTTAATTCACACATTAAAAGTGTAACCCTTCTTACACTTTATTTTCAAAAGTTATTTTTCAAAAATGTAACTCTTCTTGCACTTTATTTTTAACCAACAATATATATATATTTATATAAATATAACAATCCCCCACTTGGTTAAAAATAAACATCAACCCTTATAACCTTAACAGTGAAAATGCATAAAATAAAATATCTTTCGATTTGAATTTTACCTTAGTGTAATTGTCACAAAGCTCCGTTGAAATCCCAGGTTGCTTATAGCATTGAACCAGTTATTCCTTGTAACGAAACCGGTAACAACACACACACTTCCACTAACCACACGAGTGTCCATTATTTTCTTGCTTAACACTTTTATGGCCATGTGCTCAATCCATTCATGAACTTTCTTGAAAGAAACTCCAACTCTCATGAGAGGTGGCACCACCCCTAAGTTCACATAGGTGAAATTCTTCCAGCATCCTTGTTACCTTTAAGATGCTTGTCACGCATAGACTGAATTTCATTAAAAGCTTTAAGCTTAACCCTCCAACGGTAACAACCAGCATTAATCATCACAGATGGAACTCACATGTTCTAATGCTGCCACAACCCACTTATCAATGACTTGTTTTTACCCATTGAACTTAAGACTAGTCATTTCTTAGTATTAAGTTGGGTTACCATCATTGGTGAGTTTTATTTAAGGAGTTTTAGTCCCATCCCTCTAGATGTTATCCTTACTAAATCTCTTGTAAGAGGTTTAGTAAAAGGATCCGCCAAGTTTCCACAAGAACACAAGAAAGGCTCAAATAAGTTCTTGGAACTTTGTTCAAAGACTCTGTTTCCTCCCACCTCTAGAAATCTTTAGGGAACTAATGGAAATAGTCTTGGGATTGATCAAGCCTTTTCACTTTTCTGCATAAGATTTCAAAAAGAAGAAAAGTCATATAAAGCACTCTTAGGGTTGAAAAATGGTTACAAGGATGAGAAAAAACCCATTGCCTTCCTCAATCTCTTCATCTTTGTAACATTCAAAAAATTAAATCATATGTTTAATTCACACATTAAACATGATTTAATCTCAAATGTGTAACTCTCTTACACTTAACCTCTTAAGTTTTATAAAGTTACAAAGATGAGAAGACTCATTGTCTTCCTTAACCTTTCAAGTTTTGTAACATTTCAAAACTTAATCATGTGTTTAATTCACACATTAAAAGTGTAACCCTTCTTACACTTTATTTTCAAAAGTGTAACTCTTCTTACACTTTATTTTTAACCAACAATATATATATATATATATATATATATATATATAGATATATTTATATAAATATAACAGAGGAGCATATATGCTCGGAATTTACATGCAGAAGGTGGCCATGCAGAGAAAAATTGAACCAAATATTTCCTACTTGTGACACAACATACTGGCTATCACATCAAATCTGATGGTAGGACCCATGTTTGTATCCAAGAGCCTCAATGTTTCCTTCATCAAGGGCGTGTCCGACACCACTCTCCAACTTGGCTTGGATCTATCTGCATACTCATTCTTTCACCTGTTGCTAACAAGAACACTTGTGTATCTTATAGATAACTAAGATAGACAACTGACACAGGACAAATTCTTTCATCCAGGAGCTTAGATGAGCAGTTTCGATTTGAACCCAAATACCCTCAACAAAACCCACAAATACCACCATACCACTTGTAATATCAAGAGTAGCAACCGCCCTCCAAGGACTTCCCCAGTGACATTGATCGGCCAAATGGGGATGGTTCAGGTGCTAATCATTGCAAACGATAAGACATTATTGCAACTCGATGTATAAACCATGAACAAAAACGATAAAATAAAGCAGAAGGATGACAGGGGAAGGGAAACACATAGATGGGCAATCATTCAAAGCCATGTATCATATATGCACTTTCAATAGGCTTGAATATTGAAGAAAGAAGAAGAATTTCTAGATATTACAATGAAACTAACAAAGTCGGATCATTTTTTTAATATAAACAAAAAGCAATGGAAGAAACACAAACAATGACAAATTCAATAATGATCCAAAATCAACACCAGACATATGGCCTTTGAAAGTTGCATTCAATAATCAAACAAATCCTGGTAATAGTAGACGAAAAAAGAACAGGAGTCAACATGGGTTTTATAGTGAATGACTTACCTCCAAAGAGAAAATAGGCCGATCAATTTCCTTTCTCTTTCCTCTCTCTTCCGGCTTCTTCCTTTGGACTCCTCCATCTCTTCTTCATTTCCTCTCCTTTTAAATGCGTGCTGAAAGTCCATTTTTTGAAAACCTCTCTTTCCTTATCTCATTTGGTTTGCTCAAAAACCCATTTGCTAGTGCATTTTATAACCATTGGTAGCCATCCCCACCTAAGGACTCCTCTTCTCTTCGGATTTTGTCTCATCCACCATAAAAATCCTCTTTTAAATTTCCAAAAGAAACCAATCCATGCATATCACCTAAAGAGTCCTACCTTTTCCAAAAACTTCTCCATTGGTAGATTTTCCTATAAAACTTCAAATTATTAAGTTGGATAAATGAATAAAGATTTTCTCGAAGAATGATCAAATGATAATAATAAATAAATGAATAAATAGTAAGATAATGAACAAACAAATAAGAAATAGTACATAAATAAGTAAATAAAAATAGATGATCAATAATAATAAAAACAAACAAACAAACAAACAAACAAATAAATAGATAGATAGATAGATAGATAGATAGATAGATAGATAAATAAAATAAATGAGTCATTCAACCATACAAGTCACGCTAAGAATGTCTAATAGGCTAAGTGTGCCTCAGTGGGCTTGAGTGAACCTAGACAGGCCTAAAGTGTCTAAATGGGCCAAGTGAACTTAGATGGACCTAAGGCATCTAAATGGGCCTAAGATGGTGCCTAATGGGTTGGGTATACCTATACGGGCCTAGGGTGAGACTAGGTGGGCCTAACTAAGTCTAACCTAAAGTGCACCTAAATGAAGCCTAATCTAAACTTGAAGGGCAACCAAGGTCGTAATATAGAGCCGGATAAACCCCTCAACCAAAGTCTTCAAAATGGCTCAGAATAGGTAAGCTACACGTGTAGTAATGGGCCATCAAAGAACTACTGTGGAACATTGGATGTGAACTTAAAGACATATGCTAAAGGGACAAAATGGTGGGTCTAGAAATAAGACCTCATCTTTCTCTAGAATAAGGGCTTAATTATGTTTGAAGATGTTCCTTTATATTCTCTTAGGAATCTAGATCCTAAGAAATCTTTATGAGTCTCTACCTCTACTTAATTTATTGTTCCATAGCCTAAGACCTTCTTTTATTGCTTTATCTTTTGTCCTAGAGCTTTGTTCTGATTAGAAGTCATTTCTTATCTTAAGAATTCTTTTTAGTATTTTTTTTGTGAAGATGAAAGTAGGTTTCTTGTTTAGGGGGAGTGTTCATCACAAGAGGAGTTCTTTTTTGCTTAAAAGTCATTGTGTGTAGGCTTAAGGTTTCGTGCTTGTTTTACTCTTTTTTTTTTCTCTCTACTCCTTTAGCCTTCTTTATATCTTTCTTAGGCATATGATTATTGTTTGTTTGCTTGCCTTATTAGCATGATTTGTAATATCTCGATGTTTTTTACCCATAAAAATATATTAAATCTACAATATTTGATGTCGATTTTCCTAAGATATTTGTTAATCACTTTTAAGGTACATGATTCTTAATAATTAGATATCTTTGTATAGTGAAAAATCAACAATATTTATACTTTGTGACTAAACAAAAGGGAAACTTCTTAAATTTAACTAATGAAGTAGATTTTGATTTCTTTGGAAGGATCTATTGTCATGCCTAAATCTCATTATCCATATACCTTGTTCGACTAAGATCATTATTATTGTTCCCAAAGTGAGTTGATGCAAAATTTGAATCTTTGGCTAAGGTCAACTCTCATATACTTTCCAAGATTCTTTCCTTAAATATATATATATATATATATATATATATATATATATATATATGTTGCTTATTTGTAATATTTGGAAACACCCCCAAAAGTGGATACAAAAGCAACCATAAATAAAAATAAAGAAAAATCAAATGAAATAATGGTGTACAATGCCTCCACTTTCAAAAAGTAAAAAAAAAAAAAAAAAGACTAAAAAGATGATATCTAATTAAAGGGAAGTTAAGTTGTGTTGTATGTAGATCAACGATGTCATGTTAAAATACAAATTTGACGATTTTAGAAAAATTGACTAGATGTGTTCTTAATGCGACCAAATGTATGACTTGGATTTCTTCTAAGAGATCGATTTCAAAATTTAAAACTAGACAGTAAGTCATCTTCCCTTAAACATCAATACTTATATTTCTATAGCAATCCTCTTATATACTCATAGTTATGCATTGAGTTTTTAAACTGAAATTGGGATTAACTTTGTTCTATGGAGTTGAAACTTCATTCTTGCTTGATTACTTATACTATATGGGAATTCTACTTGTTTTATTATTTTTCAATCTAATTTTGCGAGTTTCTACATTATAAATTTGCCCTCGAATATTTGGTTATTTTGTTCCTTAGTGTCATCTTGGCTTTATTTTACTTCGGCTTTCATAATTATTTCCAACTTCCTATTTTAAGGTTTTTGCTTCAACCTATGGCTATATGTTCTACATTGAGTGCCTAAGCGCTTCTTCCAACGCTTAAGCGCTATTTTTCCACGCTCCTAGTGGTTAGTTTTTTTTTTCCCCCTATTTATTGCTAGTTTTTGTTAGGTTTGGATGTTTGTTCATTATTGCATAACTCTCGATATATCCAAAACCTTTACTTATATATCATCTATATACCTTTCTTTTTGTGCCTCTTGTACTTGTCTTGTTTTACCATTTTTGTGACAAAAAGGGGGAGAATAAAACTTTTGTTAAGAAATGGGAGAATTCTTTTAATTTTTCAAAATTCTAGGAGAAATTAATTAAGGCATTGGAGGAAACTAAACTTGAGATATTGGAGGAAACCATGTTATATGTTGATTACATGTTTTAAAAGTGTAAGAGAGATACCTGACAAGGAAGTTTCCTACAAAATATTTCTTGTTAATCTATCTGACTCTCTTGAACTATTTTCTATCATTGAAGCTTATTCACATGGTCCTTCTTGTGTATATTCTGATTGGTGAAAGCCCCATGTGCTTTACTGTTGATCAATTGCGGTTTGTAAAGCTTCTCTAAGACTTAGTTGAATTGCTTGTAATCATATGTGTGTCCATTTGGACTTTGCACATTGTTTCCTTGCAGTACTGTGTTTCTTCTTTAATCTTTTGTAATTCATCAAGCAAAACCTCTCACTATCTTGTTTCACTTCCTTGACTTTATTTTATCCCACATATTACTTTACCTTGGGTATAGTTTTTTGTGTGCATATTACAAGATTGAGAGATAAGTACTATAGATGATGCAATATTTTTCCTAGAATTCTTTTTAGTTGAGCATACTTGAGTGTTATGTAAACTCCACTATGAGAGTTTGGGGGGGTTTATGTAATGATGTTTTGTCACAAAATTGCCAAAGAGGGAGATTTTTAGGACAATAAGTATTTATTATGTGTTGGCAATTTTATTCTAATTTATTTTCTAGCTTATGAATCTTTTTAGATACTGACTTACTCTCCATTGAAGATTCGAGGTTGTTCATTCAACCGGATAATCACAAAAAGATTCAAAGATTGAATCTTAGGTTGTTTGAAGATTTGCATCCCTTCAACGAGGCTAAGGAGTATTCAATGAAGCATTGGAGATTACTACATCATGGACATGGATCAAGTTGTAGGTACTGGAGGGTGAACCTTGAGATAAGTAGCTAAGTAAATTTGTATAACTTGATCTCATATAGTATATTTAGATTTGAGGTCTTAAGCTCGTGGTTTTTATCTCCACAGTTAATGTGGGGGTTTTTCATATAAAAATTCTTGTGTTCATTACCTATGTATTTGGTTATCTTGAATATTTGGGATATTCTACCAATGTCTATTATCTAGTAGGGTATCTTAGGGTATTAATCCTTAATCCTTATATTATAATTTTTTAAAATGCACCCATTCACCCCCCCTTTAGATGTTACCCTACTAGACCTCAGTTTTCCACCAAACAAAAGGAAATCATTTTCCTTAATTGGTCTATGCTTAGTAGAACAAGGTTGTTTTTCAATCTTGAAACATGTGAGAAAATTAAAAGAAGAGATAAAGAAAAAAAATTAAGCATAATATATAAAGCATAACTTTTGAGTTTGAACCATTTTTTCCTCTAAATAAAAATAAATAAATAAATTTTATAGACAGCATGATATCATAATAAATACGAGGCAATGGTTGTTATCTAATTAACTTATTGACAACTAGAGATCGTATTTTTCTTTTTTGATTGATGGAGGTTGGCAAGTCAATTACTTGTTCATAATTTATTTCAAAAAAGGCTTAGAGAGGACTCCCCTTCCCATGATCTTCTATGGTCACCCCTCATAATTGAAGTCAAATAAGGTAGTTGTAATTTAATTTAATATACAAGTATACTCTATATCATAAGCACATGAGGGTCTATATGTGAATTTCACATAAATAAAAAATTTAGAAAATAATTAATTCACCCACACCCCTAGTCGATAAACCATTTTCAATTAATAACTTTTTCTATTCAATGATTGATCTGATTTTGAAAACATTGATTTAAATTCAAAAAAAATAAAATTATATATGCTACTTTAAACTTATTTGACTTATTTTAAATATTTTATATACAAATTAAATAATTTAAATATATATATATTATTATTTTTCAATGTAAAACCAAACGTAAGGAATGTCCATGCTCAATAAAAGGCTATTTTTGGATATGGAAAGACGTAGGAAAATTAAAAGTATGAGAAATAAAGAAAAAAGAAAAAAATATGCATAATTTATAAAACATAAGTTTTATTTTAAACCATTTTCCCTCCTAATATAAATAAATAAATAAAATTTATATATAGCAAGATATCATAATAAATGCTAGGTAGTGTTAGCTATCCAATTAACTTATTGGTAGTTTGAGCTTTTATTGCTCAAGGTTGACAAGCTAGTTATTTGTTGATAATTTATTTAAGAGAAGGGTATGAAGAGAGGACTCTCCTTCCTCTATCTTCTATAATCTATGGTCATCGATCATAGTTGAAGTTATCTAGCATTATTGACAATATTATTGATACAATATATCATATCATTGTTGTCAAGGAAAAGTTTGACAAGTCTTAATAAAATTGATGGATCTTGGCCTATCAATAGAAAAGATAATGAAGTACATTTTATTTGAATATTTATTCCATAAGGGCTTCTTTGGTCCAATCAAGGGTGTTAGAAGGGGGTTATTTTAGCTCCACGCTTTCTTTTCCTTTCAATATGAAAAAATATCAAATAAAGTCTTAAGTTCAATTATTTTATTTGTCAAATAAGTAGTTATTTTATCATACTTAAAATAGAATTTTGGTTCAAAATAGGCCGAAACAAACCCTTACATGCTAAAATTAGTCCTTTTGTCACCAAATATGAGCCATAGAAGTTATTGGAGCTACATTTAATATATATGATTTTATGTTTTATATTAAAGCAACATTCAATTTAAAAAAAACAATTTCATATTGGTTTTATTTTTGAATTAAAAATTTATTTTCAAAATTCGCATTGAAGTCTTATTTTGGAAATATGGCTTCAATTTAAAAATGAAATGCATTATAAAAATATGGTTTGGCTTAAAAAATAAAAAATAAAAAATAAAAATCAGCATGGATAAAAGGGATCTATATTGAAGTTTTAAATGAAGTTTACAGTTGATGTTCTTTAGCTAAATAAAATGCCAATTTTGGCTCAAAATTGACATGTTATTCCAAATACAATCAAATAGGTGACAAATATCATAAAATATATGGACCATTTACTAAGAACTTGTTTGAAAATGATTTTAAAAAACGTTTTTAGCCTTTCTAATACTTAAAACAATTATTTTGATAAAAAAATTCAAATAATAAAAAAGTTAAATACGTTTCTTAGAATTATTACAACACAAATTCTAAGTTTGATAGATAGAAACACAAAGCAAGACAAGAAGGAAAAATATCAGAGGTGGTGGGGACTTATATTAATGTTTACAGAGATTAACAGCCTATACATAGAAGACTATTGACCTTATGTATTCATTATATTAAATGTAGGCTCCAACCCCAATTTCCGACACCAATCATTTCTCAGTCTTTCACTTAAAAAAATTACCAACCCCAATTTCCATTATTACTTTTCTCCTTCCTCATCTTCAACTTTTCTGGGTTTTGTACACAAAACCATATATCCAATATTCTTCTCTTCACCTGTTTTCTCCATGGATTGTGCGAGCCCAATCTTGGATGTCGCCACTCACTTATGGGATTGCAATGCCAAGTGTGTACTCTGTCATCCACCCATTATCTATAAATTTTCTTCTGACAATATTTGATCCTGATTGATTTATTATTGACAGCTATCTAATTAACTTGTTATTGACAGCTAGAGATTTCGTATCTGTATTTTGATTGTTGGAGGTTGACAAGTCAGTGTTCATAATTCATTTAAGAAAAGGCTATGAAGAGAGGACTTTCTTTCTCAAGATCTTCCATTGATTCAAAACTTAACAGTCTGTATAGAGGACACTGACAGTTTCAACATTATGCATTCAGCATTTTATACCATTCAATCTTCCGAACACAGTCTCACCCATTGGATATTATATGTTATTTTAAATTGGTTTTATCTATTTTAAATTTTTATATAAAATTAAATAATTTTAAAATATATAAGTGAAGGAAAAAAAAAGTGAAGAAAAATAAAAAATTAAATTTAAAGTCAATAAATTGTTTTTTATATGTTATTTTAAATTGGTTTTATTTATTTTAAATTTTTATATAAAATTAAATAATTTTAAAATATATAAGTTTCTTATTAATTTTAATTATATTTGATTTTTATTTTTTTTATTTTACAACCAATCATGAAGAAATTATTTTTCTTAATATTTTTTCTTTTCTTAATACCTTTCTAAACAAATATAATTTAAAAAGTGATATTTGTTTTTTGATTGAATAGAAAAAATCAAAGTATTTGGTTTTTTTATTAATAGTAATTTGTTGATATCATCTAATATAATTAGATTGAATATATGAATAACAAGTTCATTTTAATTATATTAATTGATATCAGCAAATTACTTTTAACTAAATAAAAAAGATAAAGTATTTTAACTTTTCCTATTCAATGAAAAAACAAACACCATTGAAGTTTCTCATAATGAATGCAAATATATTATTACTATTATATTACTATATATCCATTGATTTACTATTGATACACTATTGCTTTTGGATATTGAAAGACATGAAAAAAATGAAAGGATAAGAAATAAAGAAAAAGGGAAAAAAAATTAGGCATGATATATGAAACATAAGTTTGAGTTTAAATGTATTTTATCCCCTTGTAAAGATTAAAAGTAAATGAATAAATTTTATATACAACATGATATCATAATATATCAACCAACGATCGCCATCCAACCTATAGAAAGATGTATGGGTTGGGGAAAGGATCTCCCGAATATTGGATAGTCGTAGTTAAAGTAGGAAGAATACTTTATGAAATGGGTGGAATAGTAGAAAATATAACTAGAAAAACTATTGCAATTAGATATCAAATAAGAAAAAAAAATGATGTGATCATCCATTATGATATCCCATGATTAAATACGACAAAAGAGAATTTCACGATCAAACGGATATGAATAAACTTTGTTTGCAAGTGTATGAGATTAAACTCTTTTCTATGAAATTATAAATCAAGTCTTATTCAAAAAAATCAATTTTGCTATGGTACCATGTGAAATCCAAAAAATTTAAAAAGAAAAAAAGAAAATTTAGGGTTCCTATTATGAACAATTTTTTTTGAAAAAAATATAATACCATTAAAATTTAAATAAATATAATAAGAGAAAAAAAAAATACAACCTTACCCATACTCTAGAAAAATAGTAACTAAATAAAACTTCTAAATAAATAAGTACTCTAACATGCATATTGTCTTATATTAATGGGAGAATTACTTAATAGGGTAGACTAGAAAAAATAATTACTATGAAAGCTCATTCCTTCAAAAGACAATTTTACCCTTAAATATGTTTTCTATATTATTTATAAATAAATTGAGATTGTCAATAATGTGGGGCTCATACATGATGATAAGTACATGTTGATAGGTAATCAACAGTACATTTCTCAACTCCAAAAAATTGTTGTTCACTTTTGATCAAGTGACGGTTTAAAAATTTGTTATTTTTTTTTTCAAAAAAAATGAGATTTTTTAAAGAACCTTGTAAAAAAATAATTTTCAATATCTCATAAATAAAAACCATATCCTAAAGTTATTATATCGTTTTATATATAAAACATACAATTAAAAACTTTGTTATCATAATATAATGAATAATTATTTTTTTACGAGCACTCATCAATTGAATAATATATAAATATTCAATTGACTAACATACACCTATTAAATGGAATAACTCACAATTATTCATTGGGTAATATAGCACGTGAAAAAATTAAATAAAAACAAATTAAATTATGTTGTAATATATTGTAATGATAGTGTACTTATACTGTAAGTATAATGCATTTATATCGTACCTATATTTCATTACAAAAGTAATAATTTTTAAAATATTTATTCATATCCTATTGGTATTAACACATCGTATCAATATATTAACAACATTTATTTAGTGTTTTGAAATTATTTAATAATTTTTGTATATATGTAAAAAAAATAAAAATATGAGTCTCGTGAATTCAAATTAGTATTTCATTTGGTTTCAAAAATTATTTATGATATAGGTATGTTGTGAAAAATAGTATGATCATACAAAATTATCATTTTTATAAAAAATTTCAAAAATTTCCTAATTATGTTTTATTGTAATGTAAGTATATTTATATTGTAATTATAACATATTTTTGTTGTACTTGTATTTTATAATAAAAGTAATAATCATGATGATCATCTTTTATACCTTATTAATATTCAACACATCAAATATATTAATATCATCCCCTTGATGCATTGAGATAAAAAAATTTATATGAAAATTTAAAAAAAAAAAACACTATGCAAAGGAAAAAAATCAAATAAATTTTTTAAAATTATTTTATTATAAAAAAAAAATTATTAAACCTTCTCTATCATTTTCTTATTCTTTTTAGAGAATCTGAATGAAAAATTAAGCATTTTATCTTCCTTGAATTTAATACAAAAACATAATTTATCAATTTAAAATTATAAAAATCATCATTTTTATTATATAATTATAAAACTTATTTTTTTTCTTAATAGAATTAAAAATTAGAATAAAAATAAAAAATGTAAAAAAAACAATAAATGATATTTTGAAAATATTTTTGTTTTAAATAGTAAATTTAAATAACAAATTATAAATAATTGTAATGGTTAAACCCAAAATTTTAATTTAAAATTTGAATATCAATAATTACAATAAATATGGGACTCATGTACCATAAATGTATTGACAAATCAAATGAAGTGCTTTAAATGCTTTGAATTTTAAAAGTTTTAGTTAAAGAACAGTTTTGGTATATTAAGCTTATTAAAGTCCTTTCTAATAATTATTAGAAGAGACCAACCTTTCTAGTAATTGTTCTCTACAGAGCTGGTGGGGCCTTAAATTAATCTCTACAGAGCTTGACAAGCTGTATAGAGGACAGTGACAGTTTCGGCATTTTGAATTCAGCATTTTATACCATTCAATCTTCCGACCACAATCTCAACCATTGGATATTATAATTATTGATTATAAAATATGCACTGATTTCTGAGTCTTTTACTTGAAAAAAAAGAGAGGTGATATTTCATTATCACTTTTCTCCTTACTCATCTTCAACTTTTCTGGATTTTGTACCTGACAACATAAATCCAGTATCCCTCTCTTTTCCTCTCCTACTTCAATCCAACACCTGTTTTACTATTCTGATTAAGTTTTCTTGGTTTTGAATCCCAATCCTTGTTTTCTCCATGGATTGTGTGAGCCCGATCCTGGATGTCGCCACTCGCTTATGGGATTGCACTGCTAAACGTGCTGTTTACATCTGTCATCTCCCACAAAATCTCAACTCTTTGAGAACTGCAATGGAGGAACTGAAGAACCTATACAAAGATGTGAAGGAAAGGGTGGAACGTGAAGAGAAACTTCAGAAGAAGCGTACTCATGTAGTCAATAGCTGGCTCCGTGGAGTAGAAGCCATGGAAAAAGATGTGCAGGAAATATTGGCGAAAGGTGATGAAGAAATCCAGAAGAAATGTCTCGGAACTTGTTGTCCTAAAAACTGTGGCGCTAGCTACAAGCTTGGCAAGATGGTACTTGAAAAGATGGATGCTGTGACGGTAAAGAAGACGGAGGGCTCAAATTTCAGTGTAGTTGCTGAACCTTTGCCTAGTCCTCCCGTGATTGAGAGGCCTCTGGACAAGACTGTGGGCCAAGATTTGTTGTTTGGGAAGGTCTGGAAATGGCTCCAAGATGGTGGAGAGCAGGTAAGCAGTATCGGATTATATGGAATGGGGGGTGTGGGCAAAACCACCCTCTTGACCAGGATCAACAATGAGCTCCTCAAAACCAGGCTTGAATTGGACGCAGTGATTTGGGTGACTGTGTCCAGACCAGCCAATCTGGAAAAGGTTCAGCAAGTTCTTTGCAATAAATTGGAGATTCCCAAAGATAAATGGGAAGGTAGGAGTGAGGATGAAAGGGTTGAAGAAATATTCAATGTCCTCAAGACAAAGAAGTTTGTGATCTTGTTAGATGACATATGGGAGCGGCTGGATCTATCCAAAGTGGGTATTCCTCCTCTGAATGATCAAAATAAGTTCAAGATGGTATTTACTACACGATCTATAGATGTGTGCCAAGATATGGAAGCTACCAAGAACATTGAAGTGAATTGCCTCCCATGGGAGGATGCTTTTGCTCTGTTTCAGACCAAGGTAGGAGTAGACACCATAAATTCTCATCCAGATATACCAAAGCTGGCGCAGATGGTTGCCAAAGAGTGTGACGGCTTACCACTTGCCCTCATCACCTTAGGGCGAGCAATGGCGGGAACAAAAACACCCGAGGAATGGGAGAAGAAAATACGAATGTTGAAGAATTATCCGGCAAAGTTTCCAGGTATGGAGAATCAACTGTTTTCACGCTTGGCATTCAGTTACGATAGCCTACCCGATGACACCATCAAATCTTGTTTTCTTTATTGCTCTTTATTTCCGGAGGATTATGAGATCTCTCATCGAAATCTTATACAACTTTGGATCGGGGAGGGTTTTCTGGATGAATATGACAACATACAAGAAGCAAGAAATCAAGGAGAAGAAGTTATTAAAAGTTTACAGCATGCATGTCTATTGGAGAAAGGCATACCCGAATTAGAAGGCGAAGAATATTTGAAGATGCATGATATCATTCGTGATATGGCTTTGTGGTTGGCTTGTGAAAACGGGAGGAAGAAGAATAAATTTGTGGTAAAAGATAGAGTTGGATTGATTAGAGCTCAAGAAGTTGAAAAATGGAAAGAGACACAGAGGATATCATTGTCGGATGCCAACATTGAAGAACTTAGGGAACCACCATATTTCCCAAATACTAAGACCTTTTTGGCAACAGGTGAGTGTATTGAATCATTTCCAAATGGATTCTTTACAAACATGCCTATCATAAGAGTTCTGGACTTTGCATACAATGAACAACTTATGGAGTTACCTATGGAGATTACAAACCTAGTTACCTTGCAATATCTTAATTTGTCGGGTACAATGATAAGAAACTTACCCATGGAGCTCAAGAATTTGAAAAGATTGAGATGCTTGATATTGGATGATATGGATTCACTTGAGCAACTTCCATCTCAAATGTTATCAATGCTTTCCTCTCTGCAATTATTCAGTATGTATGAGTCACAGTATCAAGGAGATGAAAGAAGGCTGTTAGAGGAGTTAGAGTGGTTGGAACATATTGGTGATATATCCATCGGCCTTACAAGTGTGTCGTCCACCCAAACATTATTTAACTCCCACAGGTTGCAAAGATTCACAAGACGACTACAATTTTCAGATTGTGAGTCTATGAACCTGGTCCAACTATCCCCTTATATAGAGACACTCCTTATTACAGACTGTGATGAATTGCAAGATGTGAAAATCAATTTGGAAGAGGAAGTGGTGGTCTACTCAAAATTCCCAAGGCACCAATGCTTGAACAACCTTTGTGATGTAAAAATAGATGCATGTCATAAATTGTTGAACTTGACATGGCTTATTTATGCACCAAGCCTTCAATTTCTATGGGTTCAATTCTGTGAGTCAATGGAAAAAGTTATAGATGATGAAAGGAGTGAAGTTTTAGAAATTGAAGTAGATCATTTGGGTGTATTCTCCAGACTCATATTGCTCACTTTGATTGGTCTACCAAAGCTAAGAAGTATACATGGACGTACCCTTCCTTTTCCATCTTTAAGACGGATCATTGTGGTTAGTTGTCCAAGTTTGAGGAAGCTGCCATTTGATTCCAACATTGGAATGAGTAAACAATTAGAGGAAATCAAGGGAGAACAAGAATGGTGGGATGGTTTGGAGTGGGAGGACCGAACCATTATTCACAACCTCACTCCATATTTCAACCCACAGTAAACTAAAAAAGATTTGAGCATCCATCATATTAGTCACATTACAGGTAATTCCCTTTTTTTCTTCCTTTTTTTTTATATATATAATTGTATTTAAAATTTTTCATATTATAAATATGGCCAAATCCAAATGTGCATTGTGATTGTTCGAGTCGGCCTCTCAAGATATTATTTTATTTTCTATTAGAAATATTATGTTAACTTTTCATGTATTTTGATTATATTTAATTTCTCTCTAGTTTCTCACTCTACACACTTCATTAGATTGCTTGGGACTTGGGAGTGGTGGAGCCATTAGATTATGCACAACCACTGGGTAAAATTCTTATAAAAAAAATGCAAAAATAGAGGTTATGAATTGTACAGGGCATCACAAGCTTAGATGCAGACTGCCCATTGAGACTCAGTTCTTGGAGGTAAAGCAAGAAATTTAATCAATTGTAGTTGAGAGTCAGTTGCTTCTGTTTTACTTTCATTAGTATCTTGTCAGCCTGTACCATAAAACTTGAAGATGATGATAAGTATGGATTCAACGCTTTTGTATTGAAAAGAAGCTTGAATGGGCAGTTTTTCACTTTTTCCCTTTCTTTTTTTGTGGTTTTGTAGGTGCTCTGTTTGAGGTTTTGGTTGATTTCATAAAAGCACTAAAGATGAGAAACTGCTTATTTGTTGAGAAAATTAATGTAAAGAAAAAAGAAAATAAATTGGAATTTTAAATCTTAGAACTATGAAATTGATTGAATGGGGGCCATGTGTATAATTTGCCCTAGTGCACAAAACCGTTCTCTCTCTAATTTGATAGGATTGTAAAAAGTAGAAGTTGATCCAGAAATGACTTTGGCTTAAGCACCATACTCAGTGATACCATTGAAGATATATGCAGGTTGAAGATGGCTAAAACAGGGAAAACAAAGCATCAACTAGAAATCAAGAGAATGACTCTGGTCTTCATTCATTGGGATGATCCTCTTTTCACTTCATCATGTCTTTAATTTAATTCTATTTTTCATAAGCATTATTTGTGAGGTTGTTGGGATGAGTTTCTTTAATGCAAAATCACAAAATAGGAGAATGAATGGAATCAATTTGGATCTGTGATTATCCAAATTATAGATCTTACCAAATTTTTTTATTAGTCCTGCACTTAGATAAAAACCATGGTTGAGTAACAGAGGTAACATCCTTGTGCGCATGCATGCAGAATTTCAAAATCTTCATATTCCTGCTTTTGACAGAAAGAGAATAGTCTGGAGAGAGATCAAGAACCCCTTTTAAGTGCCCTGATTATTCACAAATCACAGCCACCCACCGTACAAATTTGTGCGTTAGATTAAGACCAACCCATACCTCAGCATGGTTTAGTTTCAACTGCTTATTATTTTGGATTAGTGTTAAATTTAAAAAAAAAAAAAATTAAAAAAAAGATTTAAAACTAATAAAATATTTTTATATGTTATTTCAAACTCGATTTTTTTAAAATGTATTTTAAGTATTTTGTATAAAGATTACATAGTTTTAAAATACATCACTTTTTAATTATATTTGATTTTTTTATATTTTTGTAATGTAAAACCAAACATTTTACCATAGTGATATGAATATATTATACTTATTATTTTACTATTTTAGCTAATCTATGCTTGATGCAAGACTATTTTAAGATATGTGGGAAACTGATTGGTCATATCAAAAGAACAAATAAAAAAATAATTTTTTTTATAGAATAATATATAAAACATAACTTTTGTTATAGAATAAAAGAATTACAAGAAGAAGAAGAAACTGAAATGCTCCTAGAGGATTAAATATCCCTTCATTATTAGATTTTTCCTTTTATAGAAAGTTATAAAGAGATTTACATCAATATAAATGGTCATTTACAAGTTTTCATAATATAATAAATTATCATATTTTATTAACACTTATCTTAGAATTAGGAAATACCCATAGGGAAAACCTTAGTAAAGAAAAGGGTTTTTTTAAAAAATAAAATAAAATAAAATTAGAGAGAATTATGTTTTGGGGGTAGATGGGCTCCCAAATTAACAAAAGGTCCATGTAACTCTTCAAATTGAGCCCAAGACCCAATGAAAGTAAGGAAATTGAGTTGAAGGATATCATCCTTCAGTATTTCCAAAAATGTCCTTTGTTGATTTTGAGAAAAAAAATTAATATTTTTAAAAAATACTTTTATTTAATTTAATATTTTTTATTTAATTTAATATTTTTAAAAAATACTTTTATGTAATTTAATATTTTTTAAAATACTTTTATTTAATTTAATATTTTTTAAAAATAAATTTATTTAATTTAATATTTTTTTAAAATAAATTTATTTACTTTAATATTTTTTTAAATACTTTAATTTAATTTAATATTTTTGAAAAAAAATTATTTAATTTAATATTTTTGGAAACTACTTTTATTTAATTTAGTATTTTAAAAAAAAATATTGAAAAAAAATTATTTAACTTAATTTTATAAAATATTTTATATGTGTTCTTAAAGGGTATATTTGTCCGTTACTATTTCATATCCTTCAACTCAATTTGAAGAGTTATATGGACCTTTTGTTAATTTGGGGGTCCATCTACCCCCAAAAGATAATTCTCCCATAAAATTATACCTCTTTAGGGGCTATTTGTTCAATATGTGTCTTTTAGGGGTTATTTGTTCAATTTGTACATCTTTACTACCTATTTGTTTCGGTTGTACCTCTTCAAAAGTTATGAATTCCTCTATGATTAGTTATTTTCATGGTTTTAAAACAGGACCGGACTGACCGGTTGAACCATCAGTTGGTTACGGTTTCGGTCCGATCCGGTCAATTAGCCTAAAAAGTGGTTGAATCGGAATTGGACCGGTTGAACCGATGATATGCCCGACGAATTGGATGGTTTAATTTTTATTTTTATTTTCAATGTCAAAACGACGTTATTTTGATGCTTCTCATCTTCAACCTTCAACCCACCCCTTATAGTGTGAAGTCGTCGTCGTGGCCCATGCTCCGACACTCGCTGTGAGCCTTCCCCGTCGCCACACCAGCTCCCCCCCCCCCCCCCCCCTAACAACACCAATTGGAAGCTCCCCGCAGCCGACAGATGTAAATCTCCCTTCTCCCACTACAACCACCCCATATGTAAGGGCCCCTCCGCACCTTGACACCGGTTGTGAGTTTTCCTCACCGCGACACTAGCTCCCCCAACGGCACCGACTAGAAGCTCCCCTACTCCCATCGTGACCACCCCCCTCTATGTAAACCCCCCACCCCCACCCCCGTGTAAGCCCCACTCCAATGGCAGTAGCTAGAAGCTTGGAAGGAGAATTATTATTATTATTATTTTATATGTTTTATATTTAATGTGTTTTTTTTTATTATAATTTTGGTTTATTTATAATTTGAAACTAATTTTTTGATTTTCAAATAAAATTTTAATTTTTAAATAATATATAAATTATTATTTTTATTTTTATAATTATTTTAAAATTTAATAATTTATAAATTATATATTTAATTATTTATAACGTCACTAGTTCGACCGCGGTTTGGTCGCCAGTCCAACTAGTGAACTGTGAACTGATAACTTTTTCGATTCAATGACCGGTTTGGTTTTAAAAACATTGATTATTTTGTAGCCTTTTCAAAAGTATCAAGTATTTTTGTGTGTTTTATTTCTTCTATTTTCCTTTTTCAATGAATTACATCATTTGAGCTAACAACTCCCCCACCTAACTATGACTCTGCATTCTCAAAGTCATTGTGATATTTGAATTCAATGCAACTAGTTAAGCAAAGTAGGAATATTTCTACTATGTTAGAGGTATTTCGTAGTAAAAATAATATCAAGAACCAAATAGGACAAAGAAAAAACATATGACCAAAGCAAGGATGGAAAATACTAATCCCTCACCCCTCAAATACACAACTTGCTATTCTCAAGTTTTTATCATTCCATGTGAGAAAATAAAAAAGCTAATCTAAATAGATAAAAACACCTAAGAGGGGGTGGGGGGTGTGAATTGGAGTTAAAAAATAAATAAATTATTTTTAAACACAATAAAATTAAGCACAAGAAGTACAAATATAAAGAGATAAGGTTATAGAAGGCAAACTCAGATTTATAGTGGTTCAACACTTCCTTGCCTACATCTACTCTCTTCAAGCTCCTAACCGAGTGAAGGTTCCACTTATACTTGAAGCTTCTAGTCACTTTTTACACTTAGATTCCGGCTTCGATGGGCTCGCACACAATCTCTTCAAGTTTCTATTCTCTTGAAGGCTTTAACACTCAATTAACAAGTATGAATCTCTCAACCTAGTTCAACAATGGCTCAAATACAACTCAAGGTTAGGATGAATCACAAGGGTGCACTAAAGAATATGCAAATGGAGATTTAATGTACCAAGAAAAGAATGAGAGTTTTTATAGGTTTCTAACCTCGGGAGTCAAAAAGCCAAAAAACGGCCTCGATCGGTTGAGTTGGGGGTTGACCGATTCACTAGCTGTCGGAGCATTTAATGCTTGGCAGGTGATCGTTACCCTCAACCAGGAAGGAAAATCTCTCGACTAGGAAAGAAAAGCTACTGGAAGAGAGATAGTGTTTTTTTGCATCTCTTAACCGGACCTCGATCGGGAAGGAGTAACTGGTCGACCGATACCCTAGTCGGTTGAGCTGGTTGGCCAATGCCTCGATCAATTCACCATTTTTGGCCTGAAAAGCTATCTTTTTCTAGTATTTTTGCTTCTAACACTTAGGCAAGGTCTTTAGGTAAAATAATATGTCAATTTTGAAATGTTTTGCCTAAGTTTCATTTGATAGAACTCGAATTTTGATGAAAATGTAACTTTAATACATAAACCAAGTTTTTCAAATATGCATAAAATGATATGTAAATCCTAAGTGCACCCATGCATTCATCTTACAATGTTTTCTATGATGAAAAGGTCTTTCAAAAGTCTTGATCTTGCATCTATTAGGTCCTTTGATGAATTTCCAAATTAACACCTGAAATTCTTTATGATTCAAACCAATTAGTAACTTAACCATAGTTTGCTATCATCAAAACATGATTAGGAGAACCTTTGGGCTAACACCATGCATGGCTAATAGGCCCCTCATTGGACCTTCCCTCTCTATTCTTCTTATATGCTTCAACTTTCACCTCCTCTTTTCAGGAAACAAGGGACGTGTTGCTTGGGAAATAATGCTTTATATTTTTCCACAATTTTATGAAATCTAGATCTCCTTATGCATCAATCACCTCTCATATTTTAATAGAAAAATTAAATATATATATATATATATATATATAGAAAGCTATAATATCAAAAATATGAGGAGAAATAAAACCAAACATAGGATAACTTAACATGAGATAGGATATAATATCCTCTTTCTTATCATATCCCGTGTTAAGGTGGCAAATCCAATGGAATATGCTATATTATATTATATTTACATTTAATTTGTGAAATAAATAAAAAGTTGTATTAAATATATATTATTTTCAATGTTTAAAATAAAAATTATATCATATTCAAATATTTTCTATTTAAAAAATGACTTTTTTTTTTTTTTTTTTTTATGTTTAACAATATTCATTATTAAAATATTTAAACTTTGCCAATAAATTTTTTTATATTATGTTATTTGATGTATAAAAATAATTTATATATCATATATTAATATTATTTTATAAATATTTTTTTAGTTTTTATTTTTTAAATCATAAGTTTAATTTATAATAAAAAAATTATTTTGTCAAATGAATATATTAAAAAATAAAAAATTGATAAAAAATAAAATTTTAATACATGAGATTTGTATATTTCATATCTTACAATAAGATTAACATATCCCATATGAAACAAATAAATAAATAAAAAATGGTGGATATTATATCCCACCATTTATCTTATCTCATGTTTAATTGAATCCTAGAATAGGATAAGTGATGAAATAATTTATCATATTCCATCACTAATCAAACATGAGATGGGATATAATATTTCATCTCTTATTCTTTGTCATGCTATATCCTGCCAATCAAGCATGGTCTAGGGAATTAATACATAAAAGCACACTACATTGTTTGCTAAATCCCAACTAGAATGAAAAACAGTAGAGGATTCTGTGTCTTTGAAAATCAGAAGTGTCCAAAGGCGATGAGACTGCATTTGAGATTATTCTGTGTGAATAATCTGTTTCATTTTGTTTGTAGTTCCAATAGCCTTCTGTTTTAAACCAAATTCATACTTCTTGTCCTCTAATGATTTGTTCCATCTTCCTATCTTGATCATGTTTTGACCCTGTTCTTTAGGTTCAATGTCGTCTAGGCCGAACTGGGCACCTCTGGGCTCGTGAGTCCTATGGTGTATTCCTCGACATGATGACACTTGCCAAGCCTCTTGCTGGAGGCCTACCTATTGGTGCTGTACTGGTAACTTCGGTGATCATGGAAGCACTTTTGCCGACAGCCCCCTCGTCTGCAACGCTGCTCTTGTCGTCTTAGACAAAATCTCAGAACCCAGCTTCTTGACGAGCTTGGCCAAGAAGGGCTCTTCCATTGATCATAAAATGAATGAATGAATTTTTTATAATGTATGATATCATAATATATCAGCCAACCATGACCATCCAACCTATTAAAGCTAAAGATTGTATTTATTTTTTTCATCATTGGAGGTTGACAAATCATTTATTTGTCCATAATTTATTTAAGTGAAGGGTGTAAAGAGAGGACTCTCCTTCATATGATCTTCTATATCGATCGGTCATTCATCTTGTGTTCAGTTTGAGTTGGAACCGCACCTATATCGATCAGTCATTCATCTTGTGTTCAGTTTGAGTTAGGACCG
>JAJJMJ010022432.1:11027-50971 GCA_022059055.1 Vitis cinerea | reverse complement strand
TTCTTCTTGGACTTTCATTGTTTTTGGAGTTAATTACTATTATCATAGCAAAATATGGTGAAAAAGAAATATGATTTTTAAACCACAATTAGATGTCCTAAAAATAAAAAATTATTTTAAACTATGCCTACGGATGTTATTAACTTATTTCTTTTTCATTATCATTTTTATTGTTACTTAACATTGAAATATAAATAAATAATCATTCCAACCTTACATTTCTAAGTGCATTGTCAAAGTTGAAGTCATCTCATCTCATTTAAAATTTCCCTATGCTATAAAAGGAGGTCTCCACCCCTTACTCATAAAAATAAAATAAAAAAAAAAAACAAAAAAACAAAACAAAAGGTTTTCTTACATCATTTTGTAAGATTTTATATTCTCTCATCTTAATTGAGAGAGAGGTTGCAATTTTATCTTTATATTAGTGTTTTTTTTTCTTGCAATTAGATATTTGGTTATAATCAACAATTTGAATATCCTCGTTTTTCAAATAAATAAAAATCAAATTTTCAATAAACAAAAATTACTTCTCCAAAAATAAATAAACAAAATTTTGTTTATGTATATCATAAAACCAAATTTTCAAAAACCAATTTTGGTGATGAAAAAAATACATATTAAGCAAAAGAGTTGGAAAATGTTAAATGGTTGTCCTCATCATTTTCCTTATATAAAGGTGAATAAAGTGTATTTCTAAATAATTTAATTTTATTTCCTTCAATTTTTTAATGGACATCAAAATAGAGAATATTTTTATAAATTTTTTTCCTTATAATTTTCTCACTATTTTCTTTCCTTTAAAAAAAAATATATATATCATGAACCAAATATGACATTGAGAAAATAATTATAAATGTACAAACAAATACATAAGAGAAGACTTCTTAGCTAGAGAATCCTCTATCATAAAAATATATCCAAGTTAACCATTTTTAAGTGCTCAAATAAACCTATATACAAATATACAAATGAACTTTCATTCTTCTTGGACTTTCATTGTTTTTTGAGTTAATTACTATTAACATAACAATACATAGTAAAAAAGAAATATGATTTTAAACCATTATTAGATGTCCTAAAAATAAAAAAGTCTTTTAAATTATGTGTATGTATATTATCGTCAACTTATTTCTTTTTCATTCTCATTTTTTATTGTTACTTAACATTGAAATAGAAACAAATAATCATTCCAACATTACATTTCTAAATACATCCTATAAAGGTTGAAGTCATCCCATCTGGTTTAGAAGACAAAGGGGAGAGCTTCTTTATGCCATAAAAGGAGGCTTCCACCCTTTACACTGTTCATCCCAAAAAAAAGGCTTTCATTCTTTTATAAGATTTTATATTCTCTCATCCTAATTGAAAGAGAGGTTGCAATTTTATCTTTATATTAGTCCTTTTTTTCTTCTTCTTATAATTACATATTTGGTTATAATCAACAATTTAAATATCCTCATTTTTCAAATAAATAAAAATCAAATTTTCAATAAATAAAAATTACTTCTCCAAAAATAAATAAACAAAATTTTGTTTATGTATATCATCAAAAAAATTTAAAAACCAATTAATTCTCCTCCGCTCATGTGCCCATGGTTGATAATCCAAAATTTTTAGAATGGGATTACGGAAAAATCCCTAACTTCCTAATAAATTTGTGTTCGGAATGATGAAAGAACCTAATAAATTACTAATAAAATGGATCTCATCATTTATTGAAAATATTTAAAGGAAATTTTCAAATGATTTTTTTTTTTAAAAAAAAAGAAGGAAAACTCACTAAAAAATTTCAATATTTTTAATCATTTGTATCAAAAACCTTTAAAATTATTTTAAAGAATTCAATAATTTATGTTATAAATTTTGATATTTTTCATATGGAAGAGGTGTAGAGCTTTAGATCTCATTGTCTTACAACTTTATCTCATTTATTTATACCTTGGTCTCATTTGTTGTACTTACATGCGAAGGTCTAGAATTTTCTATGTAATATCAAAAGTGGAGATTAAGATTTTCATAAATACCAAATCAATACCTTAATTTTTTTCATTTTTTAAATAATTAAATATAGGATAGTTGAAAGTAAAGTCTTTTACCTAAAATTTATGTTTCATATAATAAATCACTAAATCACTAGTAACTTAATGGTTAGATTTTGATGGACTCACACTATATTCTTACTTCCAAGTAGAAATATAAATAGTTAATAAGAACTTAACAAGTATTATTTTTCATATTTTAGTTAAACCAACCATAAAAAATAAACTATAAAAGGGAAAAATATTGAATGAATAACAAAAAATAAATATGAATAATATTAAATAAGATTTTATTTTATTTTAAAATTTTAGTTCAATCTTAATATACTATTAGTAATTAATAGTAAATATTAATTTTGGTAATAATATTTAGTTATCATTATGTGAACCCCGCATTTCGGATCATGCGTTTCCACTCGATGGCGAGCTCGATTCTTATTTGGAAAATGATTTTATTTATTAAGAAAATTATTTGGAGTCGCCACTTATTTTTGTTTTATTTTCAAAGGGTAAACAAAATAAGAAATAAAACCCTAAGTATGACTCCTTATTTTGGAAAATGTGGTTTGTGAAAAATCAGATTGAGGTTCGAGGGTCAGGTTACTTGTCGGGAAGGTACGATAAAGACCGTAGCACCCCTCTAAATCCCTAAAAATAGGTCTCTATTAATAAAATAGAGTAAGTATAACGATTGATAAATAAATAAATGAGTATCGAATGAAAATCAAAACAAAATACTCGAATGAATACGAGAGGCAACGAACGTACCTGAGTGATGAACTGATTTATTTTCTGGGAAGCAAAGTTTGGTGAACAAACACTGAATAATCGTGTGCATATCATAGAACAGAATAAATCAATCACGCATGACAATCAAATCAATCAATCAATCAAAGAATCGCATACGTTGGGCCCCCCACCAAGGCCCAATTTATTTTAGCATGAATTAATTTCATAAATCCCATTATTTGGAATTACAAAATTAAATTCATATTTAGTTTTAAAACGTTTTAAAAGACCAAGAAAGATTTGAAAATTGCTTGCCGAATAGAAAGCGGAGGCAAATTTTATTAAAAAGGGATTTTATTGACTTTAAGATTACTAAGGAAAAAAATTAAAATAAAATAAATAAAATAGTGAATAAAATAAAATAAAATAAAAATGATAAAATAAAATGATAAAATAAAATAATAAAATCAAATAAAATAATGAAGAGGTTAAGGAATAAAAGAAAACTACTTGAAAATCAAATTTTTGAAAATCAATTTTTGGAAGTAAAGATGGAGAACTTAAGAAACGAAACATCCCCTTGTTTAAAAAAATGGCTCACCAAAGGTGGCCATGCAGGCCAAGCAAGAGTGAGGTCTGGGGGTAAGAGAACTGGAATTGGGTATAAGATAGCCAATGTGAGTGGGGTAAATTGAGAGACCCGACCTTCCTTTGTCAAATCAAACACCTCAGGACTGAACACCTATCGCCCCTCTAGATAGGCTCTATAGGCTCTATTAGATGGCATCACGCTGGATTCTTCAAATCTGGTGCGCCCATCACTCGCATATAAATACTGGATCATCTTGTCGTCATCAACACCATCAGACATCCCATATGATTGCTGGACAAACAGTAGCAGAAATCTCTGATGCACTTTCCTGTAGATAATCTCGTTCTCATATGAAGAAATACACTTTGGGCTTCTGAGTTCCCACCTCTAATAACTGCACTAGAGGAATCCCTAAGTACTTCAGTTAGCTTGCTTCCTCAGAAAGAATATAACTTTGATCATTGTCAAGAGCTCTAACGCATTCTTTCAAGGGGAGCAAGCTTTTATTAATTTCAGCACCTTCTATTCTTGTTTGTTTATCATTATCTGCAGTATCTGCACCACGCTCACTTCCAACAAGATCTATAAAAGACGGCTAGCCGACAAGTCAGGCAGGCTTCAATTCACCCCATCAACTGATCTCTCGATAGTGAACTGAAGTATAGCATGCGACCGGAATGATTCCTCATCAACACCACTTGTCCCAGTACTCCTAGTAGCATTTCCTTTCTCAATAAAATCCTTGGTCGTCCCCACATTTGGCACCCTGTATTTCCTACAAACCCACAATGCAGACCTGCTGTTTCCCATCATCCCTCATGCAAAGCTGTCTCCAATCATTAAGGTGATCAATAAGTTTCCACCCATATATCTCAAAGAAGCTGACAAACAACTACTGTCTGTCCATACGCCAAGCAAGTTGCTGTTGTTCGTTGAAAAATTATCTGAATTATGGGTTCCACAGTCTTGGTGCTTCCGTCCAAAGCGAGCTTCATGATACTCTCAATCCGCTCCGGAGAGACATAAAAAACTGAGACAGTGCCATTATAGAAAATGGTTGTTGGAGTTGTTTCGGCACTCACAGGCCTGAAAACAGGACTGTAAACCAGCAACGTCGGAAGATAACTCTGATTGGCTTTCGGAGTGGACAACACCGAGAACTTCCGGGAAGCGAACGGTGGATTATTCTTCGGAACCCGTGATGCAGAGTTGGAGGCGATCACTGTCTTGAGAAGACCCGGATTGATGTTGGAAATGGCGCTTTGCATTCCTCGAAGGCTTCTCCAGCAATCCAAGAATCTCTGGAACTGAGATTTGGTGCTGGCGCCATCCTTCTCCATTCCGAAGAGATCGAGTTCCATGGCAGCTCTCGACATTTTTGATTCTTCATATGGGTGAGTTTGAAAAGTGGAGGTTGAGAATAAGTGAGGGTTGCGTGCATGGGATTAAGAAAATGGGTATGAATGAAAGAGATTGTAAAGATAGATGGGTATATGCATGGGAGGTATGAGATACGGGTATGGAGGTTAGCGTAGGCATGCATGGCCGTGCAAAGGTGAAGGGAATGAATTTGAAGGGCATTTGAAAAAAATGGGTATGTGGTGTGGTGTGGTGTAGAAAGGGAAAACGTGGTAAGAAGAAAATGAATATGAAAGGTATTATGGGGAAGTGAAGAGTAGTGAGATGAGTGTGTAGGAAATGGATGATGGGCAAGTTAATGAAAGAAATTGGTACAAAGAATAGGTATGGAAGATGGAAGGATAAAAGATGGGTTAAATGAAGTATGAAAGTTAATGGGATAGGCACGTGGTGAGGTTGTATGGCTAGGTGGAGTTGAAGGTAACGGATATGAGAGATGGTTGGTGGAATGGAATAAGTGCTGGAAATGCCATGAGACAATGTGGGTTTCATGTATTTTGAGAAGTAGGGCTATGGGTATGATGGTGAGATAAGCAACTGACAATGGGGTAAGGAACATGAAGGGTGATAAGATAAACATGAAGGAATGGGAAGGTTGGGAAGATAATGGGATGGAGGTGGACATGTAAGTTGGTATCATGTGCATGGGGAAAGCATATTCGTCATGGGTAGGGACAGCGTGGCTGACATTAGCTATAGAGTCCAGAACGATTCCAACAGTACATCCATTGGCATAGAGAGAAAGAGCAGGCTGGGTGTCAACCTACATAACAGCTCCCTCCATATTTGGGTATTTTATTTCAAAACTTTGAGCTCAAACATCATCAACGTAGCTGACCATAAGAACTGCAATACTCTTAAATATGTATACCTTGGTAACGATAGACCCGATATGGCAATGGACTCCTACCAGCTTTAGCTCACTGGACTGTGCATTTACAACATCGAGGAACCACTGCGACTCTTTCTTTCTCTCTGTTTCTCTCAAAGGTACATCAAGATGATCCCCATTATGCGCATGACATATGCAGTGGTTACAAATAACATTGCATGGACATGGCCTCTGCCTGCATATTTGCGCAGCGACAACAATCATTTCGCCATCTAACGAAGCTGATTATGATTATGAGCTGAATTCAGAGAAATACCCCGACACCGAAACGGGCAACCTCCCCATAGAACTGAATAAAAACAGAAGGAACCAAGAAGGGGAGTATCATTACGGCTACTCACAAGATAATCTCTGCAGACCATCAACCCATTTAGGATTCTAACTAGTAGTTCCAAAGCGACAGAAGGAGCCTTTTAACCACCCACAGAGACGCCACCAGCAGGTGTACAGTTTGATTTTGTGGTAGAATTGCTGATGCCATCGGTTGCCTCTATGACTGGAACACCCAGAACTTCCTCAGGGTCATATTTCTGTTGGAAATTCTCAAAAATGCCTACAGGTGCACCATGCATTCTCTAGAGAGGTCCATGTTGGATTCTTCAAGTTTAGCACGTCTATCATTTTCATGTAAAGGTTTGATCATTTTGTCAATATCAACGCCATCAGGCATCCCCTATTGGGTGCTTCAGACGCCCGAGCCATCTCTTCTCATCAGTATATACACGCGCATGAAAGTCCTGATGACCTTCCAAAATTGTGGCTGCCAATGTAGGTCCATTGAAGATGATAGAGGATAAAACAATCAAGAGTGAGATCAAAAACCCATCAGTGTTTGAAGCAATCTCAAGCAAGGACTTTCGAATCCCACAAACTGCTGATACCTCCTATGGCTTTTTCAGATTCAGATTTCATAGCTGCCAATCCCCTCTTCATATGATCACCGATCCCCATGCTCTAGTCCCAATCCTCCCTTCCGGGCAGGTATAATAAGTACACCTCTATCAGTTTGAGAAGCGCCGCCGATCGTATTTGGGTCATGACTTTGTGACCCGATGCATCCAAAGTGGTAAATCTGGTTGTTTCGAATTTAAAATGTGCTCTGCCAACTTCAACTGTTGTCCCGTTACCTTTTTCCTCTTCATTGGTGTCCCTAATACATGCCATATACCAACCCTCTCGACTTTTATCTTTTGCTTCTTTCTCATATCTTTGGACTGTTCGATCATCCACCTGACCACTGAGGAACAATATCTGACCTCCAGTTAACTTATCTGAGCAACCTCCAGAACCATCAAAACCGGTGAATATAATACAGTTAGAATCAAGATGAACAATGACGAGACTCGGATCAGACTGACATTGAGCGAAGCTTCAGCATGGAACCATCATTCTCAGGGAACAGCGTTCCCATGAAGCCACTGAAGCTACTCTTCATCTTCACAAGCCAAGATACCAACTTACAGTAACATCCAGGGCAATATCCCACTCTAATAAGCAGGAGCTCTCAGATGGTGATATACAGACCAAAGCATTCCTCAACTAGTTACATGGGAACAGGGAAGCACGGATGACGAAATTGCTTAAAAACAGAGCAAAAATGAGAGACTCAAAAGGTTATTAGGCGAAGCCTCGCTTCATGAGTGATGAAGGGCTCAAAGCTGGTGGAACAAAACTGAAAGGCCTCAACATAGCCATCAAACATCAAACCAAAACGAGGATCCAGCCATTTACAGGAGAAAAGATCAAGAATATTTAGAGAGAACAAAACAGAGCGTGTGTATGCAAGCGATTGTATTCAACTAAAACAACCTTGTGGCCCTAGATGTTCCCAGCAAATCACAAAATAATATTCATGGATCAACAGAGAATGATGCAGGACATTAAGATATTGAAACATACCAAGCTCAAGATAGCCTTACCTGAGAGCCCACAGCACGACCCTCCTCTGCTTCTCCTTCATCACCAGCAAGCTTTTTTGAAAAAAAAGACCTCCTCTGATTTCCTTCTTCTTGCTTCAAAAAAATAAAAATTAGTTTTTCAAAAATAAATAAACTAAATTTTGTTTATTTATATTATAAAAAATTCATAAACTAATTAATTTTTCTCCGCTCATGTATTCATGGTTGATACCGAAAATTTCCTAAATTCCTAACAAATTTGTATCGGAGATGGTGAAAGAAAACTAATAAATTCCTAAATTACTAATAAAATGGATCTCAACCCACCAAGAGAAAAGAATTATATTTCAAAAACAGTAAAACAGATGAAGAATTATATGCACTACTACATACAGTTTTAAAGTTACAAATCAGTACACACAAACTTTATATCTAAATGAATTCATATTTGTGTTGGAAGAAAAAGATTCCGGAAAAGAGGAAACCAAAAGAGCTGTGGACCCTTTACAAAGCTTGATTGATAGAAACACAAAAGGAAAAAAAGAATAGGAAAATTTGAAAAGTGGAAGTGGTGGACCCTTGTGTAGGCAGTACATCAGATTTTTAAACCATTCAATCCTCCAACCACAATCTCACACAGTGGACATTATACATTATACACTGATTTCTCAGTTTTTACTTGAAAAAAGAGAGGTGACATTTCATTTATACTTTTCTCCTTACTCATCTTCTACTTTTCTGGGTTTTGTACACAGCAAACATAAATCCAGAATTCTTCTCTCCACCTCTCCAACTCCAATCCATCACCTGTCTTATTGCTTTGATTAATTCCTTCTTTGCTTTGAATTCAACCCCTGAATTTTGCCATGGATTTTGTGAGCCCAGTCTTGGATGTTGCCTCTCTCATCTGCAATTGCATTAGCCATCGTGCTGTTAAAGTTCGCCCATGGATCCCACATTTCGGCTCATGCGCTTCCACTCGATGACGAACTCGATCTTTATTTTATTTAGTGAAAATTTGATTTTTAGAAAAAGACTTGGAGTCGCCACTTATTTTTGTTTTATTTTTTTAAGGGAAAAACAAAATAAGAAATAAAATCCTAAGTGTGACTCCTAAAGGAAAAACAGGTCTGTGAAAAACCAAGTTTGGGTCTGGGGGTCAGGTTACTTATTAGGAAGGTACGGTGGTGAGTCGTAGCACCTCTCTAAGCCTGTATACATACGGCCTCTACTAAACGAATTACGGGAATTGTGACAATTAATTATGGATACCAAGAAAATAATCAATATACAAGTCATGATGGAAATCAATATACACAAAAACAATGATGAAATCTAATTACAAAAATACACAAAATAAATAATAAGAGAATTATGCAAAATGATTTATTGAATTAAATAAATAAAAGATATTTAAAAAAAGTTTTAAAGAAATTTCAAGGGATTTTATAAAAAATGATTTTGAATTAATGATTTCAATTTATTTACTTAGAAAAAAAAGAATCAATTTATTTTCTCAATTTCATTTGTATTCAATTTTATAAAAAAAAAAAAAAAAAAACTATTTACACTTATTATATCAAAAGAATTTATTACAAAATTTTAATTTGGGTACAAAAATTATTTTTACTTACTTTTACTAGAAAATAATGAATTTTTACAATTTTATTTACAAAAGTACTTAGATTCATTTTCATTTAGAAGAGTGATTTTTATGAATTATTTAAAATGACATGACTTTATTTGCAAAAGAAATGTTAATTAAAAAGAAAAACAAATATTTAAATTCTCTCTTTCTGAAAAACACTTTTAATCCCATTTTAATTAAGGAAAAATAATTCATTTGAAAAAAAAAAATTAGACAATTTTATTAAAAATTAATTTTTGGAATAACTTTATTTACAAAACAATTTTTGGACAATTTTTATTAAACAAATAAATTTTTTTGCAATGTCATTAAAAACAATTTTTCGAATTCTATTAAAAACAATATTTTTGGATTTTCCTAAATGCATTTTTTTGAATTTTTATAAATAAAAAAAACTTTATTTTATTAAAAAGAATATTTTAAAATTAGTATTATATTAGAACATATTTACTGAATTCTTCCTCTCATCTAAACAAAATTTCTAATTTATTCGATGTTCAATTTTGTACACACTCAATAAATATATACGAACAAACATTTACAAGAATTAATTAAAATAAAACCAAATAAAAGTGGGAAATAAAATATGTACCTAAATAAACTTATAACAAGCTCCACATGTCATCAATTCGTACTCAGCCAATAAGACTGCAGAATGGGTCCATGCAAAAACAAAAATAGCACAAATGTAAATATCCAGAGATATATAAAATCTCAAACAAATATTCAAACCCAAATTCTAATTTCAAATTAGTCCCATAAATTTCGTCAATTAAAATGAGTCTAAATTACTATAGGCTTTAACCCATAACATCCAAATTAATAACCAAAAATATAAACACAATCAATCAAAGCTAAAATTGGATAAATTAAAATAAATTCTACTAGACCTAAATTTAATATTCCATAATCTAAACCTAGTTTAATATATACCACAATTGTCCCATGTCCAAATTAAACAATTCAAATTGGCCAAACCCATATCAAATATTCAAATAATTAATCCAACAAATCTCACCCACATTATGGGCCCCAAAATTCACATCAATTAACAAGCCCTCATAAAAAAAAAATACATGGTCAAGAGAAATAATATTTCAAACCCAATCCAATAAGCTTAAACAAATAACAACTTAATAATGGGTCTAAGTCCAAATAAACAATATGCAATTGATATAATTCAAATATCCCCAAATTAATCACCAAATACAATATACCCACAAACCCAAATTAACAAATTTCAAATTAATTCACTAGCAATAAATTAAATCAAATTACGTATTAATCTATCAACAACAAATTAACCCCAAATTTCATATTAATTCAACAATCCAAATTTCACAAACAACAATTACTATTAAAATAAAATAAAATAACAACAATAACAATAACAATAATAATAATAATAACAATAATAATAATAATAATAATAATAAGAAGAACAATAATAATAATAATAATAATAATAATAATAATAATAATAATAATGGAAACGAATGAGATGGGAAGGGGGTCGCCGATCGGCAGTGGCTCGTCGGCGGCGACTGGCCGGTGGCCCTGCTAGCGACAATGAGGGTGGACAGGTTTTCGAGAACCAAAATAAAATAAAATAAAAATTAAAATAAAATGGGAGAAAGAAAATGGGGATGAAGGGATGTCGAAAAAGGCACCGGCGAGAGTGGGCGTTGGGGTCGTGCTGTCGGAAGGGAGGTGTGGTGGAGCGTTGTGAGGGAGGAAGAAGATGGAGAAAGAAAGAAAAAAAAATGAAAAAATAAAATTAAAAATGGGCGCTGGTGTTTGTGGAGAAGAAAATGGAGAAAATGGGGGGATGAAAATAAAAAGAAAGGAATCGGGGGCTCCTGCTGAGAATGAGAGTGGAGTTGCAGAGTGAGCCTAAGTTGATGGGGAAAAAGGAGAGAGAAAAAAAAATTGGGGGCCGGCCGTTTTTCCGAGTTGGGGGAGAGAGGAAAGAGGAGATAGGAGAGAGGAGGGAAAAAATGGGGGAAAAAATCTTGGGAATTGGGGGAAAAAGATGGGGGGAAAAGAAAATGGAGGGGGCCTCGGCCAAAAGGAGTTTTTTTTTTTAGGAAGAGAGAGAAGAGTGGGAGGAAAAAAGAAAATAAAATAAAAAAATAAAAGGAGAGAAATGAAGTGGTGGCCGGTGGTGAGGAGTATGGGAGAAGAGAGAAGAAAGTGGGTGGGTGACGGTAGGTGGAGGAGAAAATGGAAGAGAGAGCAGAGAGGAAAAAATAAAAAATAATAATAAAACAAAAATAAATAAATAAAAATATAAAAATATAATATAATATAATAATAATAACAACAAATAAAATAAATAAATAAAAATAATAATAATTTTCAAAATAATGAAAACTAAAAATTAAAGGGTGAGTGGGCAAAAAAAAAAAACACACACACATGTAATTGGGATTTAAAATTGGGCTTAAAATTAATGTAAAAATAAAATTGGAACAAATTTTAGGGTCTACAAATATGTCCGTCTGCGGTAGAGTTCACGAGTAAAGTGAGTGTATGCACCAACGAAACGAAGTGAACTTTGCCAAAGAACAAGAAAAACCACAAAATTTGTCCCAGTATGATATGGGCTCTCTTAAACCCAAAAAAAGAACAAAGAGACTCTAAAACTCGGGTGACTCGAAAAATCGATATCGAAGTCGAGTAACAGTCAAACCACCAAAGAGCATCGGAACGAGCATAATGGGAAGAACCATGCATGCACCATACGAGGACACAGGGCGTAGGGTGTCTAACAATACAATCAAGACGCAAGCTACGAGCTCAAAGGGCTATATCACACAATGGAGAGGGACAAACCCTGGAAAATCACAACTTCGAACGTCTGAAACATGGATCTAAACACCAAGATTGGGACGAACGATTTTGAACAACTAAACTATGGCTTTGGATGCCTAAGTGTGAGCAATGGCTTTGAACGCCAAACTATGGAGAGATAGTGGCTCTAAACGCTTGAAACTGGAAAAGATGACTGGCTCTGAACACCTAAAACTGATGAAAGAAATGGCTATGAACGCTTAAAACTAGAAAAACGCCTATGAAGGAAAATGGTGGTTTTAGATGCCTAAAGGGTGAAAATGGCTCTAGATCGTGAGCTTAAGGCCCTAACTGCTAAGAATAACTTTGGGCCATGAATAAGAAGAATGACTCTGGGTTGTGAGCTCAGGGCTCTGAATGCTAAGAATGACTCGGGGTCATAAATGATAAGAACGACTCTGGGTCGTGAGCTTAAGGATCTGAATGCTAAGAATGACTCTAGGTCACAAATAAAATGACTCTAAGTCATGAGCTTAGGGCTCTGAATACTAAGAATGACTCTGGGCCATGAATGAGAAGAATGACTTGAGGTCGTGAGCTCAAGGCTTTGAATGCTAAGCTGACTAATGGCTCTAAATGCCAAACTGCGGAAAGATGATGGCTCTGAAAGCCTGAATGTGAATGATGGCTTTGAACGCCAAACTGTAGAGAGATCATGATGGCTCTGAATACCAAACTGTGAACAATGGCTCTGAACACCAAACTATGGAGAAATGATGGCTCTAAACGCTTGAACTGTGTTAAAATCATGGCAGCTCTGAATGCCAAACTATGAACGATGGCTCTGAACGCCAAACTGTGAACAACGGACTCTAAATACCAAACTATGGAGAAATGATGACTCTGTACGCTTGAATGTGGACGATGGCTTTGAACGCCTTAACTGTGAATAAATCATGGCGACTCTGAATGCCAAATTGTGAACGATGGCTCTGAACACCAAATTGTGAACGACGGACTCTAAATACCAAACTATGGAGAAATGATGACTCTGTACGCTTGAATGTGGACGATGACTCTGAATGCCTGAACTGTGAATAAATCATGACGACTTTGAATGCCAAATTATGAACGACGGCTCTGAACGCCAAACTGTGAGCAACGAGCTCTAAATACCAAACTATGGAGAGATGATGGCTCTGAACGCCTGAATGTGAACGATGACTCTGAACGCCTGAATGTGGATGATGGATCTGAACGCCTGAACTGTGGATAAATCATGACGGCTCTAAATGCCAAACTGTGAGCGACGGGCTCTAAATACCAAACTATGGAAAAATGATGACTTTGTACGCCTGAATGTGGATGATGGCTCTAAACGCCTAAACTGTGAATAAATCATGACGGCTCTGAATGTCAAACTGTGAACGACAGCTCTGAACGCCAAACTGTGAGCAACGGGCTCTAAATACCAAACTATGGAGAGATGATGGCTCTGAAAGCCTGAATGTGAACGATGGCTCTGAACGCCTGAATGTGGACGATGGCTTTGAACGCCTAAACTGTGGATAAATCATGATGGCTTTGAATGCCAAACTGAAGACATGGATCTGAATGCCAAACTAAACAATGGCTTTGAATGCCAAACTAAAAACACGGCTCTAAATGTCAAACTGAAACAAACAACAGCTCTGAATGTCAAAATGAAGATGCAACTCTAAACGTCAAACTGAAAAAGATATGGTTGATCTGAACGCCTAACTGAAGAAAGACGTGATAACTCTGAATGCCGAACTGAAGACATGGCTCTGAACGCCGAACTAAAAAAAATTGATAACAATGAATACTAAAGACGAAGTTCTGAATGTCAAACTAAAAACACGACTCTAAATGTCAAACTAAAACAAACGACTCTAAACACCAAAGTGAAGATGCAAATCTAAACGTCAAACTGAAAGAAATATGGTAGATCTGAACGCCTAACTGAAGAAAGACATGATGACTTTGAATGCCGAACTGAAGACATGGCTCAAAACGCTGAACTAAAAAAAAAAATTGATAACACTGAATACTAAAGACGAAGTTCTAAATGTCAAACTAAAAACACGACTCTAAATGTTAAACTGAAACAAATAACGACTCTAAACACCAAAGTGAAGATGCAACTCTAAACGTAGAACTGAAAGAGATATGGTGGATCTGAACGCCTAACTGAAGAAAGACATGATGACTCTAAATGCCGAACTGAAGGCATGGCTCTGAATGCCGAACTAAAAAAAATTGATAACACTGAATACTAAAGACGAAGTTCTAAATGTCAAACTAAAAATAAAACTCTAAATGTCAAACTGAAATAAACAACGAATCTAAACATCAAAGTGAAGATGCAACTCTAAACGTCGAACTGAAAGAGATATGGTGGATCTGAACGCCTAACTGAAGAAAGACATGATGACTCTGAATGCCGAACTGAAGACATGGCTCTGAACGCCGAACTAAACAAAAATTGATAACACTGAATAATAAAGACGAAGTTCTGAATGTCAAACTAAAAACACGACTCTAAATGTCAAACTGAAACAAACAACGACTCTAAACACCAAAGTGAAGATGCAACTCTAAACGTCGAACTGAAAGAGATATGGTGGATCTGAATGCTTAACTGAAAAAAGACATGATGACTCTGAATGTTGAACTGAAGACATGGCTCTAAACACCGAACTAAAAAAAAATTGATAACACTGAATACTAAAGATGAAGTTTTGAATGTCAAACTAAAAACACGACTCTAAATGTCAAACTGAAACAAACAACGACTTTGAACACCAAAATGAAGATACAGCTTTAAACATCAAACTGAAAGAGATGTGATGGATCTAAACGCCTAACTGAGAAAGATGACTCTAAATGTCGTAACTGAGAAGATATGACGACTCTGAATGCCGAGCTGTAAAAAGATGATGGATCTGAACGTCGAAACTAAGAAGAGATAATGGCTCTGAACGCCAAAACTGAGAAGAGATGGTGGCTTTGAAGGCCCAAACTGAGAAGAGGTGGTGGCTCTAAACACTCAAACTGAGAAGATATGGTAGCTCTAAACCCCGAAACTGAGAAGAGATGGAGGCTCTAAACGCCCAAACTGAGAAGAGATGGTGGCTCTAAATGCCCAAACTAAGAAGAGGTGGTGGCTTTGAATGCCGAAACTAGGAAAAGATGGTGGCTCTGAACGCCAAAACTGAGAAAAGATGGTGGCTCTAAACGCCCAAACTGAGAAGAGATGGTGGCTCTGAATGCCGAAACTGAGAAGACATGGTTGCTTTGAACGCCAAAACTGAGAAAAGATGGTGGCTCTGAACGTCAAACTGTGAACATGACTCTAAACGTCAAACTAAAAAAAAAATGGTGGCTCTGAACACCATAATTGAGGAATGATGGTGGCTTCGAACACCAATCGAAAGAAAGACATGATGACTCTGAATGTCGAACTAGGAACAAACAACGACTCTAAATGACAAATTGAAAAAGTGGCTCTAAACGCCCAACTGTGAGAGATATGGTGGAGATGGTAGCTCTGAACACCAAACTAGAGATGCAGTTCTGAACTCCAAACCAAAAACATGGCTCTGAACGTCGAATTAAGAATGATGAAGGCTCTAAACACCGTAACTAAGTAGATGGTGGCTCTGAACGTCGAGACTGAGAAGAGATAATGGCTTTGAACGCCAAAACTAAGAAACGATGGTGGCTCTGAACGTCGAAACTGAGAAACGATGGTGGCTCTAAACGCCGAAATTGAGAAGCGATGATGGCTCTGAACGCTGAAACTGAGAAACAATGGTGGCTCTGAATGCCAAAACTGAAGATGTGGCTCTGAATGCCAAACTGAAGATGTGGCTCTGAACGTCGAACTGAAAGTGTGAGGAGATAATGAGAGGGGATATGCCCCAGTGTAACGTGCTGCTATAGCTCTCAATCCACAGAAATGGCCTGAAAGAGACTCCATGAGTCTCAAAGGATGCTGCTAGCGAGTCAGAATGCTCAAATCAACTATAAACATAGTCTCACAACCCATCTAACTAAAACACAAGGCCTGATGAAGCATCCTAACAATCTGGATGTCTCTGACTCGAGATGCTCTGCTGGGGGAATCCATCGTCATATCAAAGGAATGATCCACTATGGAGTCACAAGAGAATAGTCTATCAGGGTAACTACCACGATCTCATCAAAACAATCTACTGCGGGGTCATGGATAGCGGGACAATCACAACCTAAATGTCATACTCCACCGAAAGCTCATCTCGATGAAAATAATAGGAATAGTGACCAGTAAAGCAAATACAGTATCTCTCGGCCGAGTGATGGAAACTATAACAGATCTATAAGAGAACGATCATCTCCATAGCTAAAAAAATGAATATGCCCCAGCATGGCATCAGATGTACCCGATCTGCCCTGATAACTCAAGAATAACTCCATGGGGATGTATAAAAGATCTAACATGTACTCCACTGAAATGGTCATGTGGGAACCTATGCACCTAGAGTAACTCCACCCAAGAATCATGACAATATCGGAAAATATAAGCCTGACTGAAAGACTCAATAAAGGCTCTACCAGAGAATTGGGACAAAATGAAATCTAATCATCAATTTGACATGTATCTCATAACTGGGGATGATCATGCAAATCCATGGAGATCTACAAATCTCGACCAAAAGGGCGAATATGCCCCAGTATGGCATCGAATGTGTGACAGGTCGGAAAGATCAACTAACATCAAATCATCAATCATCAACTATGCAATCCTGGTCACCCGAAACCATAACTGAATCATACCCACAGATCCAAGATGTATCTCTCGGATGAAGAAGCATGATGGCATATAAGTGTCGAGAAGTGCGGGCCTAGCTGGATGGCTCCCGAGATGCTCCACTGAAGAATCATCATAAAAATAGCGAACAAGTCATCGTCTCGATGCGCATCCCGCAAATGGGGGTGATCACACAGCTCCATGAAGATCTATAACTCTCATCCAAAATGGAAATATGCCCTAGTATGGCACCAGATGTACGATAAGTTAGAAATCGGGTGACATGAAATCATCCATCATCAAATGCGCGATCTCCGTAATCCAAATCAAACCCTAACATCTATTAAATGTCTCCCGAAATAATAAGCATGACGGCAACCAAATGCAGAAAAATGTAGGCCGGCTGAATAGATCAAAAGAGGCTCCACTGAAGGATCATGATAAAATAATGAACACGCCATTGCCTCGGCGTACATCTCGCAAGTGGGGATAAGCATGCAACTCCGTGAAGATCTGTAAATCTCGCCCATGACGGAAATATGCCCCAGTATGGTGTTGAATGTACGGTAGGTTAGAAACCAGGTGACATGGAATCATCTATCATCAAACATGTGATTTTCGTGATGCAAATCAAATCCAAACAACTAGGGAACGTCTCCCAGGATAAGAAGCATGGCGGCGACCAAATGCCGAGAAATGTGGGCTTGGCTGAATGGCTCCACAGAGGCTCCATTGCGGGATCATCATAAAATAGCGAACCAGTCAATCATCTCAGCGTACATCTCGCGAGTGGGAACAAGCATGCAACTCCATGAAGATCTGTAGATCTCGCCCGAAACGGAATATGCCCCAATATGACATCGAATATGTGATAGATCAAAAAAATCAGGTGACATCAAATCATCCATCATCAAGCACATGATCCCGGTAATCCAAACACAACTGAATTAGATCTAAACATCAAAGAGGCGACTCCCAGAAGAAGAAGCATGACGATATCTAAATATCAACCAGATCTCAAACACCTGTCCAAGTAGAGGCTGTCGAAGACGACATCTGATCCCATGGCCTTAGGGTGGTCTTAAGACACAGGACATAACGTAGGCCAAGGCGATAGGGTAATAGAAATGAAGGAAATCTAGGCTCAAATACCCAATGATCAAAAACCCATGCCCTCATATATGAAATGCAACATGTATAGTGAATCCCGTGAGCCATGGACCTGAGGATACCTAACGTGAATATGATGTCGATGAGGAGACAAATGAAGCAAAATGAACTGATAGTGATATGTGTAATGATGATGCGAATAGAGTATCAAACCCGAGATGGGTTGCTGTAAGAAAAGAATAAGACGTGAAGTGAAAATGATGAATCAGAAGCAAAAACGAGGATGATGATGAAACAAATAACACAAAGAGGAGTAGTGATCAATTCAAATCAGACATGGAGTGAAGTCACATCAACAATGAACGTAATGATGGAAGGGACAATGATCCAGAGCTCCTAAGAGAAGGTCACTCATCTCGCTCTCAAAATATACAATAAAAATGAATACAGAGCATGGACGGTCTCGGAAAGCTCACATACGAACTCTCATCAACAAACATACTCAATCAAGTGACCTTCGAACATCAATATACACACTCAAAGATAGAAAATAATACACACATGCGTTTTTTGTTTCAATTTTTTTTTCATTTCAATTCAATTTTTTTTTCATTCATTTTTTTTTTTTACATATATACAAATGTACACACCCTGAACATGAACAAAATAAGCCCCAAAGATGATATCAATAATGGATAGACACGCTCTGGAGTGCTAAGGTAACAAAAACTCTCTTCAACAAGATGACCTTCTCAAACTAAGAATCTTTGAACCAATGTCTGTGTGATAGATAGTGGTAGTGATGTGACTAACCTCCATGTAATGAATTGAGGAGGATCACCACTCAGGGTGGAAAGAATATGAAGCAAAACTAGCAATAGATAGAATAAAGGAAAAGAGATGAAGAACACAACCAATGAGATATGATAGAATGCAGTGATGCAATGATGAGGAAAGACAATGAGAAAAATGCGCTCCTAGGTCCAAGCCTCATGGAACTCCCAAACAATGAATGCATATACTAAAGGGCCCTTATCCCGGTGTGAAAAATGTGAGCAAGGCAATAAGAAAGAAAGGCTATATTGCACATGCGAGGCTCAATGGGCTAGTAACGGACTATCTATCAAAAGGGAATAACAAGGTATATGACTAACTGAAATGATGGCCACCTATCCTATGACCATGGTCTCAAACATAGTACCTTTTTAGCTGATCCACATTGGTCGGCTTCAAGAATTGGTTTCCATCTTAATCCATCAACCATGCAGTGCCCTCTGGGGTCAACTCCCTGATGAAATAAGGTCCGCTCCCACTGGGTCTGAACTTCCCTCTAGGATCTCTAATCAATCCTCTGATGACCCTCAAGACTAAGTCACCTCTCTATAATGGTCAATCAACAATCTCTGCTATCTTCCCCCACCAGCGGGAGATGAAGGAAGAAATGGACTCATTTGATCTCTGTCTAAAACCCTCAAGCTCTCTCCTCGACACATCTACGACAGTACTAAATGAAAACTGTCACAGAAACTCCTAAGCTAGGTCATCTCATATCCTGCGTTGTGAGGACTCCAAAGATGCGAACTAATGCTGGGCTGCGCCACTCAAAGATAAAGGAAACATGGTGATTATCTGTGACTCGTCTAACCCATGGGCCCTCATCACAATATTGTAGAGTCGAAGATGAATATATGGACAACCAACACCCGTGTACCTTTCAATGTCAAGCATCCTGAACTTGGCCGGTAGATTAGCCACTGGTATACTATCAAGATCATCCCAAGCTGATGAACTATCAGATACCCTCAACTTCTTGATACGCTGCTCAGCAAGATCCATGCATGCGTATCCTCAAGGACTGTGGTCTGTACTACTGCAGGTGAGGCAACCTCAGAATGACCATGTAATAGATAAGGTAGCAATGAATCATAAGGCGTCTCATCCTAAACTACAAGCTATCTACTCTGCTGACTGTCTATCTCCTGTCTGAGACTGGCCAAGGCCTCCTGAATAGAAGCCATGGCGGTCGTGAACTAATCAATTGTGACAACCCGCTGATCCATGTCTGATCTCTCGAAAAATCAAACTAAATTCCCCTCTACTCTGACCCAAGACGGTAAATCCACACTGAGAATGAAGAACCAATCCTGAAGAGCATGAAACACGAGATATGGTATGCACAGTGAAAACATGGAAGAAATGTTAGTCTGAACTGGAATGAACAAAGCATCAAAGTGTAGAAGGGTTGTTCGATTGTAACTCAAACCCGTACTGATCTTGGTGCACCCTCAATTGGAGACTAAAAGAGGGAATACTAAATCCAAACTATGACCAAAGAGACTCTGAAGGCCCTCAGATGCACCCACATGTAGGGAAGGAGTCCTAATCGAAGGATCTACGACTCAACCTACGAGATCAAGGTGGCTCTAAATGGATATGGGTGGACTTTAAAAGATCCCTAGCAGAAGCGATCATACCCTCCAACGGTATGCAACCCTCTGCACACCTTCGAAGAGACGGGACGCTTCCATGCAAGGTGGTCATCACCTCCACACATGCACTACCTCGACGTCCTAGGGGGTTTCCTATGGTGAAACCTCTCAAAACTCTCATCGCTTAATAGTCAACTAGAGTGCATAGTGAGAAGTGTGGGTGCATCCGAAAATCTTATGAAGCTAAAGTAGAAAAAAGAAACACACTGATCACACAAATATCCATGAAACCTAGCTCTAGGCTATACAGGTCTTCAAAGATCGGACTCCAATCAGCATCAACGTGTTGGCTTCCTCCAGAATGCTCCCAAACATCGATATAGCCCGTCGTTAGACCCTACTCCTAATTGCTAACTCAGTCGAAGAGCAAACAAAGTAACAAGTCTTATATCAAATACGAGATCAAGTGAAACAAGGTCGATCGAGTCTAAGGAGTTGGGGGTAAGGGGATAGATGTGTGTCCCACACAGACAAGCAATACATGCATCATATAAAAGAATAGCAGTCATGCAAATAACAGATATATCACTCATATCTACACACAAGCTAGGCAAGAATATGATAAGCAAGATAGGAATATAACAAGAATAGACAATATGTCGAGATAAACAAGATAATATATAACAAATAGAATCAATCATGCCAAGATGAATGAGATATACAAAAATGAGAATATACATGTCCAGGAAAGCAAGATAATCATACAACAAGAAGAGTCACTATGCTAAAGTAGGTAAGAGAATCAATCGATGTAATCAACTTACCAACATCACAAATGAACATTGTTAGCCCGAGGGTTCTCCTAATCGGGTTTTGATGATAACAAACCATGGTTAAGTAACTAATTGGTTTAATGTTTAAGAATCTCAGGCATAAACTCGAAAATTCATCAAAGGACCAAATGGATACAAGATCGAGACGTTTGGAAGACTTGAGATCATAGGAAATGAATGTAAGATGATAGCATGAGTGCACTTAGGACGTTCATACCTTTTCATGCATCTTAGAAAACTCGGTTTATTCTTTAAAACTTGATTTTCTTTAAAACCCGAGTTTTATCAAATATACCTTAGGCAAATTGATTCAAAATTGGCATATTAACTCACCTAAAGACCTTGCCTAAGTGTTAGAAAAGAAAGGAATCAAAAAATAGGTTTTTCAGGGCCAAAAAGGCTCAACCGATCGAGGCTAAGGCCAACCGGTCAACCGATTGAGAAACCGATCGACCGGCTGAGGTCGTCCGGTCGAGGACCGGTCGAGGAAGGTTAAAAACCTTTTCTCTCTCCCAGTAGCCTTCTCTTCCCGGTCAAGGTGATTCCTTTACCGGTCGAGGTCCGGTTGAGGCAACGGTAACCTATCATGCATTAAATGCTCCAACGACTAGTGAACCGGTCGACCCCTAGCTCGACCGGACGAGGTTGCCTTTTGCTGTTTTTGACTCCCGAGCTTAGAAACCTATAAATTGAGAGCTCCTCTTCATTTATTGACAAGAGAACAATTGCATTCAAAGCCTACCTACCTGTTCTTGATCAAAAAACTCTCATTTCTCTCTTAGTGCATCAAACCATCACTTGCATATTCTTAGTGCACTCTTGTAATTCATCCTAGCTTTCTCTTGTACTTGAGCCATTCTTAAGCTAGGTTGAGAGTTTCATCTTTGTGTAAACTGAGTGTGAAAGCCTTCAAGTGGTTCAAATCTTGAAGAGATTGTGTAAGAGCCCATTAGAGCCGGAATCCAAGTGTAAGAAGATTGAAAGCTTGATTGAAGCTTCAAGTTAGTGGAACCCTCACTCGGTTAGGAGATTGAGGAGAGTGGACGTAGGCAAGGGAGTGCCGAACCACTATAAACCCGAGTTTGAATTCTCTAACTTTATCTCTTTCCTTTATTTATTTTGTGCATATATTATTGTGTGGAAAAAGATTTTGAAAAACCCAATTCACCCCCCTCCCCCCTTTTGGGTATTTTCCTTAATTATTCATAGCCTTTGTTTTATCAAACATAACAGCCAAACATGTATTACAAACAAACATACCAAAGCTCTCAACATGTAATCAGCAATCAATCATACCAAGACACATAGAGAGGGGTATCCATTGATCGACCAATGAAACGCCACATTCCCCTCAACCCGAGTTCAAGTTTGACCCTGTAAAAATTCCTAGTGGAGTCGCCATTTTTTGGACCTCGTATTTCGGCTCATGCGCTTCCACTCGATGGCGAACTCGATCTTTATTTTATTTGGTGAAAATTTGATTTTTAGAAAAAGACTTGGAGTCGCCACTTATTTTTGTTTTATTTTTTTAAGGGAAAAACAAAATAAGAAATAAAACCCTAAGTGTGACTCTTAAAGGAAAAACAAATCTGTGAAAAACCAAGTCTAGGTCTGGGAGTCAGGTTACTTATTGAGAAGGTACGGTGGTCAGCCATAGCACTCCTCTAAGCCCATATACATACGGCCTCTACTAAATGAATTAAGGAAATTGTGACAATTAATTAATTAATTATGGATACCAATAAAAATAATCAATGTACAAGTCATGATGGAAATCAATATACACAAAAACAATGATGAAATCTAATTACAAAAATACACAAAATAAATAATAAGATAATTATGCAAAATGATTTATTGAATTAAATAAATAAAAGATATTAAAAAAAAGTTTTAAAGAAATTTCAAGGGATATTATTTAAAAATGATTTTGAATTAATGATTTCAATTTATTTACTTACAAAAAAAAGAATCAATTTATTTTCTCAATTTCATTTGTATTCAATTTAAAAAAAAAAAAAAAGAAGCTATTTACATTTATTGTATCAAAAGAATTTATTACAAAATTTCAATTTGGGCACAAAAATTATTTTTACTTACTTTTTCTAGAAAATAATGAATTTTTACAATTTTATTTACAAAAGTATTTAGATTCATTTTCATTTAGAAGAGTGATTTTTATGAATTATTTAAAATGACATGACTTTATTTGCAAAAGAAATTTTAATTAAAAAGAAAAACAAATATTTAAATTCTCTATTTCTAAAAAACACTTTTAATCCCATTTTAATTAAGGAAAAAGAATTCATTTGAAAAAATATTTTTAGATAATTTTATTAAAAATTAATTTTTGGAACAACTTTATTTACAAAACAATTTTTGGACAATTTTTATTAAACAAAGAAATTTTTGAGCAATGTCATTAAAAACAATTTTTCGACTTCTATTAAAAACAATATTTTTGGATTTTTCTAAATGCATTTTTTTGAATTTTTATAAATAAAAAAACATTATTTTATTAAAAAGAATATTTTAAAATTAGTATTTTATTAAAACATATTTACTGAATTCTTCCTCTCATTTAAACAAAATTTCTAATTTGTTCGATATTTAATTCTGTACACACTCAATAAATATATACAAACAAACATTTACAAGAACTAATTAAAATAAAACCAAATAAAAGTGGGAAATAAAATATGTACTCAAATAAACTTATAACAAGCTCCACGTGTCATCAATTCGTACTCAGCCAACAAGACTGTAGAATGGGTCCATGCAAAAACAAAAATAACACAAATGTAAATATCCAAAGATGTATAAAATCCCAAACAAATATTCAAACCCAAATTCCAATTTCAAATTAGTCTCATAAATTTCGTCAATTAAAATGAGTCTAAATTACTATAGGTTTTAACCTAGAACATCCAAATTAATAACCAAAAATACAAATACAATCAACCAAACCTAAAATTGGATAAATTAAAATAAATTCTACTAGACCTAAATTTAATATTCCATAATCTAAACCTAGTTTAATATATACCACAATTGTCCCATGTCCAAATTAAACAATTCAAATTGGCCAAGCCCATGTCAAATATTCAAATAATCCAACAAATCCCACCCACATTATGGGCCCCAAAATTCACATCAATTAACAAGCCCTCATAAAAAAATAAAAAAAAAACATGGTCAAGAGAAATAATATTTCAAGCTCAATCCAATAAGCCCAAACAAATAACAACTTAATAATAGGCCCAAGTCCAAATAAACAATATGCAATTGATATAATTCAAATATCCCCAAATTAATCACCAAATACAATATATCCACAAACCCAAATTAAAAAATTTCAAATTAATTCACTAGCAATAAATTAAATCAAATTACGTATTAATCTACCAACAACAAATTAACCCCAAATTTCATATTAATTCAACAATCCAAATTTCACAAACAACAATTACTATTAAAATAAAATAAAATAACAACAATAACAATAACAATAATAATAACAGTAATAATAATAACAACAACAATAACAATAATAATAATAATAACAACAACAACAACAACAATAATAATAATAATAATGGAAACGGATGAGATGGGAAGGGGGTCACCGGCCGGTGGCCCTACCGGCGACAATGAGGGTGGACAGGTTTTCGGGAAGCAAAATAAAATAAAATAAAAATTAAAATAAAATGAGAAGAAGAAAATGGGGATGGAGGGACACAGGAAAAGGCGTTGGCAGGAGTGGGCGTTGGGGTCGTGCTGCTAGAAGGGAGGTGTGATGGAGTGTTGTGAGGGAGGAAGAAGATGGAGAAGGAAAGAAAAAAAAAAGGAAAAAAATAAAGTAAAAATGGGCGCCGATGTTTGTGGAGAAAAAAATGGAGAAAATGGGGGGATGAAAATAAAAAGAAGTGAATCGGGGGCTCCTGCTGAGAATGGGAGTGGAGTTGTAGAGAGAGCCTGAGTGGAGAAGGGAAAATGAGAGAAAAAAAAAATTGGGGATCGGTCGTTTTTCCGAGTTGGGGGAGAGAGGAAAAATGAGAGAAAAGAAAGGAGGAAAAAAAATAGGGGAAAAAATCTTGGGAATTAGGGGGAAAAGATGGGGGGAAAAGAAAATGGAGGGGGCCGACCAAAAGGAGTTTTTTTTTTTTGGGAAGAGAGAGAAAAGTGGGAGAAAAAAAAAAGAAAAATAAATAAATAAATAAAAATGGAGAAATGAAGTGGTGGCCGGTGGTGAAGAGTATGGGAGGAGAGAGAAGAAAGTGGGTGGGTAAGGGTAGGTGGAGGAGAAAATGGAAGAGAGGGGAGAGAGGAAAAAATAAAAAATAAAATAAAACAAAAACAAATAAATAAAAATATAAAAATATAATATAATATAAGATAATATAATAATAATAATAACAATAAATAAAATGAATAAATAATAATAATAATAATAATAATAATAATAATAATAATAATAATAATTCTCAAAATAATGAAAACTAAAAATTAAAGGGTGAGTGGACAAAAAAAAAAAAAAAACACATGTAATTGGGATTTAAAATTGGGCTTAAAATTAATGTAAAAATAAAATTGGGACAAATTTTAAGGTCTACACCGTCGTCTCCCACAAAATCTCAACTCTTTGAGAAGTGCAATGGAGGAACTCAAGAACCTCTATGAAGATGTGAAGGAAATAGTGGAACGTGAAGAGTCTTGAGAAGAAGCGTACACATGTTGTGGATGGGTGGATTCAGAGAGCAGAAGCCATGGAAAAAGAAGTGAATGAATTACAGGCAAAATGTGATGAAGAAATCCAAAAGAAATGTCTCGGTGTTATTCATTTTTGATCTCCATTATCACCAAAACATATGCAGGATATATTTATCAATTCATTTAAATCATGCATTTATTCTCATGGAACATACCTGAATCCATTTCTGAATTTTGGTTGAAGAAGTATGGATTTTCTAAGGCTATGGAGGGCACCACCTTTCCTCTTGAATTCTCTCTGATGATGGGAGCGGGAGATAAACGGGTCTGTTCTTATTTCAAAAAATGATGTGATCAAATGAACAGACACTTGGATTTATACCCTCCTACCTTAGAAACCATACCCTTTGGCTATTGGGCCTCACGAGTCTTAGGCCCATCATCTAAGGCCCGTGATGGCATTGGGCTCTACACATAGGTGGTCCATACTCTTGATCAAAATTGAAATCGTATATATGTAGATAGCTTAATCCTGAACAATGGTTAATATAATGTAGGTCCATATTTATTCTATCAATCTCCTACTTGGACCACATATATTTCAAAACAATGTTCATGATAGTACTTTATTGAGCTTATCTTTGCTATCCTATTCAAATATCCTTAAACAATCTGGTCTATTAATTATGCTAACATAGGATCAAAGTGGCCTTCGTTAATCTTAATTATAACTAGACCCATCAATGATCACAACATTAACAAAATTAGCAACATGGATCAAGTATGGATGTGTAGCACGGAAATTACATAGAGTGTGATCTTTACTATGTCTATTTCCAATTGGTCCTATCTTATGACTGAAAATAGTCAAATTCCACTTTCAACACTTGATGCTAAATTGCTTCTGAAAGTCATCATTTCAATTCAGAGAATTCAAATACAATAGTCTTTAAAATTAAGGTCTGTATAGATAACACAACATAATGTCACATCAAGAAAACAAACACAAAATCTAAGTACAAACTCCCACTATACTAGCACATCATCAATGTGTACAACACCCATATGTGTGACATGCTCATGATATACTTTGGATGGCAAACCATTAGTGACCGGATCCGCAATCATGGAGTTTGTGCTTATGTGTTCAATCGATACTTGAAGACTCTGAACTCTTTCTTTCACAACCAAGAACTTGATGTCAATGTGTTTAGACTTTGACGAACTTCGGTTGTTCTTAGAATACAATTCTGCGGCATTATTATCACAATTGATTCTCAATGGTTTGTCAATCCCATCAACAATTCGCAACTGAGTGATAAAATTTTGCAACCATATCCCATGGTTTGATGCCTCGTAGCAAGCTATGAATTCTGCCTCCATGGTGGAAGAAGCAATAAGTGTTTGTTTAACACTTTTCCATGAAATTGCTCCTCCAGCCAACATGAAGATGTAGCTTGAAGTGGATTTCCTGTTGTCAAGACATCACGCGAAATTGGAGTCCGAATATCCCACGATCTCTAAATGACTGGATCTACAGTATGTGAGCATATAATCTTTAGTTCTTTGTAAATACCGCATAACCCGTTTTACCTTTTTCTAGTGATCCATACTTGGGTTACTCAAATATCTGCCTAACATTCCAACAATGTACGCAATATCCGAATGCGTATAAACTTGTGCATACATGAGACTTCCTATTGTCGAGGCATAGGGAAACCTTTCCATATCCTTCTTCTCAAGTTCATTTTTCGGACATTGGTGCAAACTAAATTTATCGCCTTTTGCCACAGGCGTGTCTCCTGGTGCACAATTGCTCATGCCAAATCTACTCAAAACTTTATCGATGTAGGCCTTTTGTGATAGCCTAAGTATACCTCTGGAATGATCCCTATAGATCTGTATACCCAACACAAAAGATGCGTCACCAAGATCTTTCATATCAAATTTACTAGACAGAAATCGTTTGGTTTCATGCAAAAGTCCCACATCATTACTTGCAAGTAGAATATCGTCAACATATAGCACCAAGATAATGAATTTGCTCCCACTGAACTTGAGGTATATGCATTAATCAACGGTGTTCTCCTTAAAACCAAATGAAGTGATCATCTGATCAAACTTTCAGTACCATTGTCGGGATGCTTACTTTAAACCATATATGGACCTTTTTAATCTGCATACAAGTTGCTTTGAATCATGAGACTCAAAGTTCTCCGATTGCACCATGTATATTGTTTCATCAATGTTACCATTAAGAAACGCAGTTTTAACGTCCATTTGATGCAACTCTAAATCGTAATGAGCTACAAGTGCCATGATGATTCTAAAGGAGTCATTTGATGAAACTAGTGAAAAGGTCACCTTATAATCAATGCCTTCCTTTTGAGTGAAACCTTTTGTGACTAGGCATGCCTTATACCTAACAATGTTACCTTTTGAATCCCGCTTGGTCTTAAAAATCCATTTACAACCAATCGGTTTTACACCTTCAAGCAACTCTACTAGGTCCCAAACACCATTGTCTTTCATTGATTTCATTTCATCTTCATGGCTTCTATCCACTTTTCAAAGTCAGAACTTTGTTTGAATTGACTAACTGAAATTGGATCATCTTCCAGACCCATGTCAAACTCATGTTCTTGTAGATATACAACATAATAATTTGAAATTGTACTTCTCCTTTCTCTAGTGGATCTCCTCAGTGGCACTTGTACTTGAGGTTCTTGAGGTTGTTGAGTTACCTCTTCATGAACTTGAATCGGCTCCATAACTTGAGCAGGAGGAATCTTAGGTGTGGCTTGAACATATGTTATTGACTGTACATTCTGAATAGTGTCATCAAACATAATATGACCATGTCCAGTCGTAATAATAGGAATACTAACAGATTCCTCTTCAAAGACCACCTTTCTTAACGGTTCTCTCCTACTTAACTCAACATCCTCAATGAACTTAGCATTGCCCATTTCAAAGAAGGATCTAGTTGAGGGGTCATAAAATTTGAAGTCTCTCGACCTTTCAGAATACACTACAAAGTAGCAGCTCACTATTCTAGAGTACAATTTTTTTTCATTTGGCTTGTAAGGCCTAGCTTCAGCTGGACAACCCCAGACATGCAAGTGCCTAATACTAGGTTTCTTGCTAGTCCATAACTCAAATGGGGTTTTGGCTACTGCTTTGCTTAGTACTCTATTCAAAATGTAAACTGCGGTTTTGATGGCTTCACCCCAATGTGATTCTGGTAAGGTGGAATGACTGATCACACTTCTTACCATATCCTTAAGAGTATGGTTTTGCCTCTCTACTACACCATTTTGGCTCGGAGTCCCTGGCATGGTGTACTGAGGAACGATACCACACTCCATCAAATATTTGGCGAATGGCCCTAGACATTGTTCATTGGATCCGTCATATCTACCATAATATTCACCTCCACGGTCAGATCTGACGACTTTTATTTTCTTGCTTAGTTGGTTCTCAACTTCAGCTTTGAAATTCTTAAACACATCCAATGACTGAGACTTCTCATGAATCAAATAAAGATAGCCATAGTGCGAGTAATCATCAATGAAAGTGATAAAATATTGTTGTCCATTCCAAGAAAGGGTAGGAAATGGACCACAAATGTCCATATGCATCAATTCCAAGATGTTGCTGCACCTATTGGCATCCTTTTTCCTCATATTTGTTTGTTTTCCCTTAATGCACTCTATACAGACTTGAAAGTCTGAGAAATCAAGTGTATCAAGAATTCCTTCCAACACAAGCATTTGAATACGTTGATTTGAAATATGACCTAAACGTCTGTGCCATAACATTAATGAATTCTCATTTATTAATTTTTGCTTAATGCCATAATTACTTGAATGCAAGGTTTCATTTCCATTAGTGGCCTTTATGTTCAATTTATATAATTTGTCTATTAGACTACCTGTACCAATAACATTTGAATTTAGATAAAGACTAGCCATTCCATTTCTAAATGAACAACAATATCCAAATTTGTCCAGACATGAAACAAAAATTAAATTCTGTCTAAACGGCGGTACTACAAAAGTCTCCTCCAAATCCAGAGTACATCTAGAGTCTAACTGTAATCTAAAAAGACCAATAGCTTTGACTGTAGCCTTGTTGCCATTTCCCACATAGATGTATCTTTCACCATCAATTGGCATTCGGCTCCTTAGGCAACCCTTCATAGTGACACTTATGTGAGTAGTTGCACTCGTATCTATCTACCAAGTGTCAGTAGGCACTACAGCTAAATTAATTTCTGAACAAACAAAGTTGAGAAGTGTACATTTCTTTTCATGCCAAGCAGCGTATTTGGTACATGTCTTCTTCATATGACCAACATTTTTACAAAAGAAACAAGTGATCTCCTTATCTTGTTTCTTTGGCACCTTTTGCTTTGATGTCCCAGAAACTGCATTTTGTTTTCCTTTATTGTCCCTCTTTCTTTTCTTGTTGGTACCAAATCCCTGAGATGTGGAAGCCAAGTGAGCACTTTCTATCTTCTCTTGTTTCAATCTCTCTTTCTCTTGTACACACTGAGCAATAAGCTCATTCAAAGTCCATTTTTCCTTTTATGTGTTGTAATTGATTTTGAATGGACTAAATTGTGTAGGCAGAAAGATCAAGACCAAGTGCACGAGTATGTCTTCCAACAACTCTAACTTTAGTGCCTTAAGTCTAGTCACAAGATTAGACATTTCCATAATGTACTCCCTTATATTCTCTTTCCCTTTATGCCGCATACAGACAAGCTTACTAAGAATAGTGCTTGTCTCAACCTTTTCGTTTGTAGCGAATCGGTTTGCTATTTGGTCCAAGAATGCCTTAGCTCGAGTCTCCTCAGGTATTGCACCCCTTATAGCTTCTGGAATTGAGTGATTCATTATCATTAGACTCATGCGATTGGATCGCTCCCATTTTTCCATAGTAAGCCTTTGCTCAGCAGTGCTGGCACTAGTAAGATTTGAAGGGCAATCATCTCTTAATGCATAGTCTAAATCCATGCACCCGAGCACAATTATAACGTGCTCCTTCCATTTCTTGAAGTTTGTGCCATTAAGCATAGGAATGTTATTGACATTTGCAGATATAGAAGATGTTGAATTCATAATAATAAAGCTCACAATCAGTCATATAATCATCACACATACATGAATAAATAAAAAATTTAACATATATATGGACATATAACAAGATACCTAATACAAACATCAATATTCAGTCTTTGGACGGAAATATCAACTTGTAATTGGCATCCTTATACAAAATTAATTCATAAATATTGATAATAAAACCAAAAACAATATGCCTGTTTTTGGACTAACATATCGAATGCAAGATAAACTTTATATGTCACATATTTATGATTACTTTATTTATTATTACATTAAAATAATCTTCCTTTGTGCCAATTATTTTAAATAACAATAATAACATTGTGGATCCTGCATTTCGGCTCAATGCGTTTCCCACTCGATGGCGAGCTCGATTTTTATTTGAAAAATTGATTTTTATTGATTATTTGAAAATGACTTGGAGTCGCCACTTATTTTTGTTTTATTTTTAAAGGGTAAACAAAATAAGAAAGAAAAACCCTAAGTGTGACTCCTTATTTTGGAAAAGGTGATCTGTGAAAAACCGGATCGAGTTCGGGGGTCAGGTTACTTATCGGGAAGGTACGGTAAAGACCGTAGCACCCCTCTAAGTCCTTAAAGTCGGGTCTCTACTAATGAGATGAAGCTGACATGGCAATCAATGAAAAAATCAATGAATACCCAAATCAAATCATGCACATATGAGTATCAGAATATGCAATAGAGGATAACTGAAGTGGAAGTGGATGCATACCTGATCAGCAAACGGCAACGCGCTATCACAAAATGAGATTAGTGCATAGTAATGAACACAGTATATCACTCATATCACCCAAAATGGATAAAGAAGCACCAATAGCACGCATGATATTTCATTCAAATTCATTCTTATTTTGAAGAAAATTTATTTGATGTAGGGCCCCCACTAAAGCCCATTTTATTTTGAGTGAATCAATTTCGCAAATTCCATCACTTGGAATTACGAAAATAAATTCACACTTATTTTAAAACATTTTAAAAATCAAAGAAAATTCGAAAGTGGCTTGCCGGAAAGAAAATGGCGGCCAAATTTTATTGAAAATGGGATTTTGATACTTAAAACTCTAAGAGTGAAAATTTTGGAGTTGAGATTAGTTGAAAAGCTGAATTTGAGATAATATTTACAAAATAGGATTTGTGGCAATTATTTTCAATGGCAAAGATGGAGCAATGGAAGATGACTTATAGCCCAAAAGTTGCAAACCAAAGGCGGTCATGCAACTGAAAGCATGTAGGGGTGAGCCTTGAGTAGAAAGTCAACCTGAAGCACAATTGAATCGATGAGATCTGCATAACTCGCTACTAGAATTAATGCCATGCACCTTGCAGGTGCAATTGCATAGCATCTGATCCTCTTCGAGTCAGTATTGGCCAAATTATCCCTACTCCACACCATCACCATTGTCAACAGTGCAATCACCTTTGATCCAAGAAGACGACCAGCAAAAGTCAAAGGACAACTTGACCATTTCTCTGCCAATTCCTTCAATATAGCATAATCTGCATCTGAAATTCACCGAGCTACCTTAAAAAAAAAACCGGCCATTGAAAACTCTGATGCCCATTTGAGAAGTGTTGTTTTGAATTTCACTTGTGCCACTTACACCTGAAGCAAGGTTGCTTATAACCAATATTCGGTGACTGCAATGGTACTGGTACCATAGAGAGACATCGATCAAACAAAGTGATCATGAGGTAAAGTGTTTCTTGCAACAATTTCCACCTGGAGCCTATTTCAATTAGCCAATTGATCAATATGTCCCGCATCCCAAGTATTGATGTCTGACCAAGCTGACATATAACTTTGTGTGGATGAATTATGTGCCTACAACTAGATAACCCAATAGTACTGGTAGATTTCTACATCATATTCAGCAACTTCTAGGCGATTGCAAGTGCCATCCATACTCGGTGACTTTTCCAACTTCCATGAATTCACCATGCTCCTCCAATTGCCTTGATCTTGTCATTGTTGCGGGTCTCCTAAGGCTACAACTGTTATTCCCATTACTACTCGAGACAGAATCTGATGGGGTTGAAGTCCATGAAGGAGATGAATGATTCATGATGGAGTACACGAGATCTTAAGTGACTAAGTTTCCCGTTCCCAGGAGCCAGTATCCTTTCCAAAGAAAGCCCATTCAAATCCGGTGGTTGCACTTTACCGTCAACACAGTGAACACTCAACCACCTGCAAGCATCATTGTCACCGGGATTCCAATTGGAAAAGGCGCCATATGGATCAGAGTCCACTCCTGCCCGGAATTCCAGCAAAGCCAATCCTTCAGAATTAAGCGATCAACACCTTTGAATTCCCAGAAAGATGATCAGAACTGAAAATATTAAGAACTAGAATCCAAAAGCGTTCCATCTACATATCCAGAGTATCCTTCAGCGGATATAGTGACCAGCCTTGGCCTGGTATATTGAGACGGTGAAGAAGAGATCTTGTACAGGTTACTGTTAGGAGAATCTAAAATCAGAAATTCTCCACTGGCCAAAACTTCAATTGGGTAGGGTTCAAATTCCAAACTTGTTTCCATCAAACACGGTCTCAATTGTATACCCACTCTCAAACTGCACCATCGACTGGCTAGAAGTCGCTGTTCTGGTGGTAGCTTCAAGGTACCAGAGCCATCCCCAAGTAGTGCTAAGCCATTCGGTTGGTGGGCTTTATCTTTAATGCATCTAAAAGTAGGCTTCTCGCAGCAGGAAATGCCTTCGAACCCATCTTCAACACAAAAACATACACTGCATCCTTTGGAGGTTGAACAGTCTTCTTTACAACAATCAGTTTCCCACCTGGCAACTCAGCTTTGTACAACTCTCCACATCCACCTTTTCCTATGATCTCCAGTGACAATGTGTCCAACTCCGCTTCAATAACAGCTTGAATTTTGTCATTTGCACCCTCGGAAAGGTAAGACAATGCCCAACATGCATCAGTTAATATCTCTTCATCATTCGAGTGAAGGAGACGCTCGAGTGCTGGAAAAGCAGGCTTTGTCTTTACACTCAAGTCAACCTTTATATCTAATCTGTCAGTCCGACGCCAAAAAAATATCCACAAGGGAAACTAATGAAGTTGACGATTGTCTCTGTATAAATGCCTCTTCGGTAGAAGACATCCATACTTCCATTTTTGGGCATGACTGCTGCAAGCAAGGTTGATGCAACGATCCAGAGGCACCAAAAACGGGGTAGAGGATTCAAAAGCATGAATTAGACTGAGCCTCCCATCCAGGATTATCAGCGGATAAGGAACTGAACAACTGAGGCATGTGCGTTGTTCCCTCACCAGCTAGTGCGCTAGCAGCAGCTGCAGCAGACATGGCAGATGATTTCATTAACTTAGCTGTAGCAGCAGCCCCTGTTGTAACAGCTACTGTGGGGGATAGGGAGTCACGTGCATGAACGATATACAAGTGGGGGATAGAGAAATGATGAGTGGGAAATGGGTATTGTGGAATGTGGAGGTTGAGAGGATAACGAGATGGATGTGATAGTGAATGGAACGTGGGTTAACGGGTATTGAAATAAAGTGATGATGGGTGTAGGTGATGATGTAGAGAGAAGAGAGGGTATGAAGATGGGTATGTAAGGATGAAGCAACATACATGAAGGGAGTGCGGCGTCGGGGAACAAATGGGTGATGATAAAGCGATTAGATGGGTAGGCTTGACGGATGAGCTTCAGGGATATACAAGGTGGAAAAAAAGAAGGCGGCAGCTGTGAGATATAAGGAACAGGTATGAATAGGCTTAGAGAGAGAAAATGGGTTTAGTGAGGTGAGGGAAAATTGATGGGAGATATTAGGCATGAAAGTGCAGGAACTATTTCAGCTGCTGATTTTTGCTTGAACTTGCATGCATGCATCAAACCTCGTTCGTGCTGCTATATGTAAGTGTCTCTCCTCATATCATCCATGCGAATAGACCCACAACTCTCTAACTCAAACAAACTGTACCCAAAATCATCTTCATAGTGCAAACAGCTCAAGCCTCCTTGAACAGCGGGGTTAACTTCTCTGTTGGAGATACCTTCTGTAATGTATTGTGAATTTCTCTACAGAGTACCAATACCTCCTCTGGTACCAAATATTTCCAGGCAACTTAGCAGCCGTACCTCTGTCAAGGCATAACAGCATCTTAGAGGATTAACCATGGGCTAGCTGCTGTAGTCAGTGATGCATCTTCATCTTTCCCAAACGCAATATTCCACTCGTTTCTGCACTTCATAACCCTTCTTCCAGTGCAGCTTGCAGAGCCTTCTCTCCCCCTGAAAAAGACATACTCCCCAAGCAGCTTGCTACCTTGTTTACCCTCAAACCTACGAATCTCCCGCTTTACCTCATGGAAACATGTCAACCAAAATAGCCCTCCGATCAAGTGACTGATTCAACTCTGATACCCAACATCTCAACCGCACCAGCAATAGAGGAACAAAAGGGAAGGAAAAAGGAGCCAAAACAGAAAAGAAACAAGGGAAAGATAAACAAAAATAAAGCAAAAAAACATGAACGTATTAGAGCCTCATTTCAGGTGACATCCATGGGCTAATACGGGTGAGGAGATCAAACCAGAGTTACAAAGTATATGAGAAACGTAGTTCCATTAACTCCAAGCCAAAGCACAAGGATCACAGCAAAATCAGTAACAACAAGAAGGAAATGATCCAGAAAATCAAGAGATTCCAGCATATAATCGAACCAAACTGATGAGTAATGCAAAGCAAACCAAAATGAGAAGAATATGAATCAAAGCAAACAAGAAAATCGCCTCAAACCCACCTGCAGCTGCTCTCTACTCCTCTATTCTCCTTCTTCAAGCTTTCTCCTCAAAAATCTCTAGAACCAGCGAGCTCCCTTCCCTCTCTTACTCAAAAATCACCAAACAAAAGCTCTCCTCCCCACGAATACCACTCCTCACGGCCAAACAAAAGCTCTCCCCCTTCTCCAAAGCTCTCTGCCCTCAAAAAACAACCAAACAAAAAAGCTCCTCCTTTGATTTTTTTTTCGCCTTCCCCTTCTAGGCAGATATCTCCACTACCTGATTTGCCCCTACAACCCTCTCTGCAGCAACAGCCACCACCTCCACTACCCTGCAGCTGCCAACTAAAAGAAAATATCTCCCAACGGCCAGACGACACCCCCTGCAGCTGCCAGCCACCTCCCTCTCCCTCATACGCTCCTCATAACAGAAAAATGATTTTTTTCTGATTCCCCTTGACACGTGTCCAAGTCTCATTTGCTCCTTGATTCCATTACCTGGTTCTCTGTCCACCAAGCACGAGACGACACGTGGCTCTTTAAGAGCCCTCCACCTGGCAAAAAGAGCTGCAAAAGATACATGAAAGTGAGGCCTTAAAATGGGGGTCTACAAACATGTTTAGATATTATAAAATAAATAAATTATATAATATAAGTTACTTTGGAAACTAATATACATAATTCATTTTTTTTTTTTAAATATTAAACACAAATATAGCAAGAAATAATTCAATCAAAATTATTTATTTATTTATTTATGCATAAACCCATGTATATATGTATACCAATTGAAGCATAAAATCATGTGTATATATATATATATATCAATTAAAGCATATATACAAGCCTTGGTCTAATGGTTTAGGTGTGGGCTTCATTTTAAGGGAACAACCCATGGTCATGGGTTCAAGCTCCCTTGGTGGGCGTTTCCCATTTTTTTTTTTTTCTTATTTAATCACTGCAACCCAAAGTGACCATCCCCTGCAGTGGCATCACTAGCGATGTCGGAGTTGTCCTCCAATGACGCTGGTGACGGCGAAACGCAGTTTTAAGATTGGCTTTAAATGCTGAAATAAGTGGGCCAAGAGAGGGAGCTGGAGTCCAAGGCCAACCCGTTTTATAAATGGACATCTCTGTACATGGAATATACCCTGTTTTATTTTATTTTATTATTATTAATTGTTGGCACCCATCCACATCTATGATTTGCCTTTTAAAGAAGAAATAAGGGTGGGAGCGGCACATCAGTGGCGACGCCATGGCCTGCAGCGGTGCTCCCAAAACCATCGTTGCTAAGCGACGCCAAGGTTAGTGTCGCATGCTGAAATGGAGATGGCGCCTTAACAATGCAACTGTGGTGCCAAAACGATGCTTGAATGGCATCACCGACTAGGAACGACGTCGTAACGACGTCTGGTCGCCTAAAATGGTGCTGCAAACGGCGCTTGAAACGGCGCCCAGTATAGCGCCTGAAATTGGGCCTAAAAGACGCCTGGATCACCTAAAAACAGCCCAGATTCACTGTTATTTGTGTTTTAAAAGGTATTTTGGTGAGGATGGAACCAGCTCTGATACCAATTGGTATTCATTTTTTTATCTCCATTATCACCAAAACATATACAGGATATATTTATCAATTCATTCAAATCATGCATTTATTCTCATGGAACATACCCGAATCCATTTCTGAATTTTGGTTGAAGAAGTATGGATCTTCTAAGGCTATGGAAGGCACCACCTTTCCTCTTGAATTCTCTCTGACGATGGGAGCGGGAGAGAAACAGGTATATTCTTATTTCAAAAAATGATGTGATCAAATGAACAGACACTTGGATTTATACCCTCCTGCCTTAGAGACCATACCCTTTGGCTATTGGGCCTCACGAGTCTTAGGCCCATCATCTAAGGCCCGTCATGGCGTTAGGCTCTACACATAGGTGGCCCATACTCCTGATCAAAATTGAAATCATATATATGTAGATAGCTTAATCCTAAATAATGGTTAATATAATGTAGGTCCATATTTATTCTATCACTCGGAACCCGTTGTCCTAGAAACTGTCGCGCCACCTACAAGCTTACGAAAATCGTACATGAGAAGATGGATGCTGTGGCTACACTAAAAATCGAAGGAAATAATTTTCAGGTGGTTGTCCCTTTACGTTGTTCTCAGGTGATTGAGATGCCATTGGAGAAGCCTGTAGGCTTAGATTCACCTTTTCATGAGGTCTGGAGATTGCTCTAAGATGAACAAGTGGGGACTATTGGAATTTACGGAATAGGGGGTGTGGAGAAAACCACCCTCTTGAAGAAAATCAACAACAAGTTCCTCACACCCAATAATAACTTTGATATTGTGATATGGGTTGTCATCTCCAAGCCAACAAACTTGCAGAAGATCCAGGAAACACTTTTGAGTAGACTGCAGATTCCCGATGATAGATGGAAAAATAGGAGCGAGGATGAGATGGCTGTAGAAATATATAGGGTCTTGAAAACCAAGAAATTTGTGATCTTGTTAGATGATATATAGGAGCCCTTTAATCTCTTGCAAGTGGGAATTCCTCCTTTGAATGATCGAATTAAAAAGTCCAAGATAGTGTTCACAACACGATCCGTAGATGTGTGTGGCTATATGGAAGCACAGAAGAGCATTAAAGTGGAGTGCTTGGAAGAGGCAGAAGTCTTATCTCTGTTCCAAGCCAAGGTAGGAGAAGACACTTTAAATTCTCATCCAGATATACCAAAGTTGTCTGAAATCGTTGCCAAAGAATGCAAAGGCCTGTCGCTCACCCTCGTTGTCATAGCCCGAGCAATGGCTTAGGCAAAAACACCAGAAGAATGGGAGAGAAAAATGCAAAGGTTGAGGGAATATCCGGTTAAGGTTCTAGGTATGTGTGAAACCAAGGTTTGGTTAATCTTGATTTTGATGATAACAAAACAAGGTTTAGAACTAATGATCATATTTCAAGTGTGATTAGGCAAGACAACTTCCAAAGTGGCAATCCAAAGACAAATCAAGCCAAGGAGAAATCATGAAGAAGAAGACCACCTCAAAGAGAAGAGTTTTTCAAGACCAAAGCGTCTTAGGATCTCTTTGTAAGGTTGTTGGTGCACTAGGACTTTCATGCATTTCATTATTTATTTATGCACCAAAATCATCCAAGAGTAATATTGTTTTAAATATCTTAAGAATTGGATGATTTTATGTTTTTAACTAAAACCTTGCATTAAATGATTTTCAAACTTGTGTTAAAAGGTTTTAAGTTGAAAAAGGTTGAGTGTTGAGCCAAAAAATGGCTCAACCGGTTCAACCGGTCGACCGATTGTGCTCGTCCGATCGAGGACCGGTTGAGGGAGCCAAAAAGTTTCTCTCTCTCTCCCAGTGGCTTCCTCTTCCCGGTCAAGGTTGAACCTCAACCGGTTGAGGTCCTGTCGAGGTCCGGTTGAGGTTCGGTTGAGGCTTCAACGGTCACTTTTCCTAACGGCTAGTCAACCGGTCGAACCCCCAACGGCTAGTATGACTTTTTTTCTTCTATAAAAAGGTTCCAAACTTCATTGTTTCATAAGAAAAACCTTCCCAAATCTTTCTTGATTATATTTGAGCCTTGGAAGAGTATTTTTTAGTGCACCATTATTCCAAAACTTGCATATATTTAGTGCACCATTCAATCCTAGTTTCTCTTGTATCATTTGAGCCTAAAGTTCTATTACTAGGATTTTTGTGAGATCAATCTTTATATATCTTTGAGAAGAATTTTCTCAAGTGAGGGGTATCACTTGAATGGTTGTTCAAGAGTGGGATAACTCTTGAGAAGTGTAAAGGGTGCTTGGAGCCATAAGTCCAAGAGGGTGAATTGGAACCATAATCCAATTGTAAAAAGATTGGAAGCTTGGTTGAAGCTTCAAGATAGTGGAACCCTCACTCGGTTAGGAGGTTAAGGAGAGTGGACGTAGGCAAGGAAGTGTCGAACCACTATAAACTCTCGTGTTTGCACTCTCTCTTCCCTAACTCTTTTAAATTATATGCAATTGTGTTTATTTTGTTTATTATATATTTGCATATAATTGTCTCTTATTTTTGCATAGTTTAAATTTGTGAAAAAGATACCATCACC